>JAKSZU010000002.1:156390399-156602899 GCA_026018925.1 Tupaia tana
CTTTGAAAGTAAGACTGTTTCCATCAACTGCCAATGTTGGCCTAGTCTGATAAAAGGGCCTCTGTTCTTTTTTTTTCTTTCTTTTTGAGAGGTTTTTGCTATAGGGTGCGTGCGCTCGCCAGAAAGAGAGAGACAGCAAGCGAGAAATCACCCCCCAGGGGGGATGGTCACACCACAATCCCTTCTCCTCCATTCTCCTCTCGGGATCTTGGGCACGCACGCACACGCGCCCAGTGTGAGTTTAAGCCACCAGGTCCGTTTAGCAATAATGGCTATGTCACTGGACTCCCACGTAGTCGACCGCGGTTTGTGTCCCGGACCCGGTGGCTTAAAACTCACGCTGGGCGCGTGTGCGTGCGTGCCCAAGATCCCAAGAGGAGAATGGAGGAGAAGGGATTGCGGCGTGGCCATTCCCCCGGGGGGTGATTTCTCGCTTTCAATCTCTCTGTCTGTCTCTGTCTGGCGAGCACACGCGCCCTATAGCAAAAACCTCTCAAAAAAAAAAAAAAAAGATTTAAAAAGAAAAAAAAGGCAAGTCTAAGTCTTACTCATGAGCAATTCAAGTGCATGAGTGATTTCAATCGCTCTTTGTTGTGTTGAACCGCACAGATGTGGAATCGAATAACTCTTCGTCAAGCATGCTGACTTCCCGATGGATCTGTGCAGTGTTTTCTCTGGAAATTCTTGTTTCTTCAGCTTATTCACTGTGTTCACACAGTCTGGTGTGCTGTTTTATCAGTCACTGCCAGACTTCATCAGGACCAAAGATGTGTCTGATATCCCAAGACTTGAGATGATACTTTGGACGCATAAAACATGCAACTTCACGCATCCATGTACCTTCTGTTTGAAGTACTGCTAGAGATTTGTGCCCTCAGACACAGGAATTTAGATAAATTCTCTTTCACACAATTTCCATAAAAAAGAAATATGGCGCGTTTACAGTGGTGTACAATGCGTTGTGAACGATATTTCAAACAGCGGAGACCTTCCATTTTGACAAGACGTTCATGAGAACCGAATCCTCTGCTTACAGTTCTGTATATCTAAAGATTGGGAGGATTTCCCACAGACCTGACCTGGCTCCGTACATTTCAAGCCTTGTTTCTTCTCACACTAACTTCTGGTGTTTATTCTGCTTATTTCTGGTGCCCGCCCCATACGGTACCCACCATGTTGCCATTGGACCCCTGGCCTAGCACCTTGAGACCATGATGGTGGGTGAGTGGGCACAGTATGGAGCTGGGGAGTCCCTCAGAGCCTCTCACACTGAGTGGCCGTTACTTACTCTGTACCCTGAAGTAACTAAGGACCACATAAACCCTCCAGTAACACTGAAAATAGCCCCAATTCCAAATCTCTTTAGTCAAGTCAACCCAAAGAGCAGATATCCCAGTGCTAAGCACCCTGAGAGAAAGGGCGATAACGGGAAAGGCGGGTGAGAAGAAATAGTGGTCTTGATTGCTCTTGCAAATTTTCCAAGAAAGGATGAGGAATTTCTAGGGCCCTTGCCAGGGTTCGGAATGAGTTCATGCAGGTGAAGAGCCCTGAAGCTTAATTCCGTTAGTGTTCTGGAAATCTGCCTCTGGTTTAAAGATGATTTTCTGCGATAAGAAAACTGGTGAGGCTGGCCCCGTAGCACAGCGGTTGAATCCCACATGGCTGACCACAGTTAGAATCCTGGCCCTGAGGGCTTGGAAAATATGCCAGGCACATGCCCACGTGTGTGCACGTGTGTCCGCATGTGTGTGCATGTGCGTGCGTGCGTGTGTGTGTGTTTTCAAAAATCCTGATACATTGGAGAAACGGAGGAAAAGGGATTATAGCACCCCACTGAGGGTTGTGTGCGCTCTCTCTCTCTGGCAATATAAAAAAGAAAGAAAAAGAAAACTGGTGAAGGCTGCCGGGAAGATTGTGGGCTGGCACAGGCTCTCCACCTCTGAGTCGTCCCAGGAGAGAAGGAAGCATGGCTGAGAGGAAACCATGGAAATAACGACCTCTCCTTGTTGCTGTTCCTGAGATGCTGTGGAATTAATCGTTGCCTGTCCTTTTATAACAGAAATTGACAGAAGCAATCCAAGTCATTAATGCCAGTGTCTGGGGCACCAATGTCAGGGCAGGACAAAAGTCATGGTAAGAAGAAGGAGGGATGTGGATGAAAACAGGCCTCACCAGCTACCCTTGGGCATTCACTTTCACCCTCTTCAACTCCATTGGATCCCCTGGCCCAGCACCTTGGGGAGGATGTCTTTTCCCTGTTACTTATTTATTTTTTCTTTCTTTCTTTCTTTTTTTTTTTTTTTTTGCTCTAGGTCAATTTTTTGTTGTTGTTGTTGTCTGTTTCTAATTAATTAATTTTTTCACTGCATTTACTTTTATACATTCTATCACATTATTATTTTTCTTACAAAGTTGGATATTTCAACAGGTGAACATTTCTCCCTAGTACAGTTGGTAAAACTACAAAACATCTTCAACAGGTAATACCACACCTCTTTGTACCATTAATGCTTTGCCTCCCTTCCTAGAGTCTCTTCTAGGTCAGAAGAAATATTTCCCAGAAACTTCTGGTTGTTTTCTTAATTCCTGTCAGATAGACTTGGGCCCCATGTCCTGAACCGAGTAACCAGGAGAGAGAGTAGAATCTCCCTCCTTTCAGCCCAGATAGGCCCACCTGGATTAGGGGAGAGGCTGGTTGGTCTCCCCTGAGCACACATGCAGGAAGGAAGGATAGAAACAAAGTTGAGGATAGGACTGAAGATCTTTCAGAAAGGAATAAAAGGGAAATAGATCCTGTCTAGGCAACTCTCAGCATGACTAAAAAAATTATATTTTCCTTTCATAATGCAGTTATCTGCTATTAATACTGACATGTCCAACAATTTTTTTACAAAAATAAGTGTATACATTATATACAATATTTCTACTTTCTTCTTCCTTTTTTTTGTATTCAATATATTGTAGGTGTTCTGCTAAGCTAGGACTTAGAGATTCATCTACTTTTTTTTTTAACTGCTCCAAAGACTTCCAAAGTAAACTCTTATTTAGCTAATCCTCTATTGATGATTTAGATAAGATTTATGTTTTCCTTAATTCTGCAATGAACATTTTTAAATACCTATCTGTCTGAATATCTTAAGAATTTCTAAAAGTGGAGTTGTGGGAACAAATGGTATATGTGTTATCTTTTTTCTTTTCTTTTAAGGTTTTTGCTACAGGGCACATGCACTCACTGGAGAGAGGCAGTGAAAGGGAAACTGAGAAATCATCCCCAAGGAGGGGTGGCTATGCTACAGTCTCTCCTTCTCCCTTCTCCCCCTGGAATTTTGAGCATGCACACACGCACACTCAGCATGATTTTTCAAGATGCCAGGTCCAGGACTCAAACCGTAGTTGGCCATGTGGGAGTTCAGCACTTTAACCACTACTTCACCTGTTGGTCCCAGATATGTGTTTTCTGTTTCTTTTAAGTTTTATTTATTTACTTTATTTATCATTATTGTTATTATTTAAATTTGCTATAGGGCATGCTCACTCACCAGAGAGAGACAGAAAGAGGGAAGGTGAGAAAGCAAGCCACTATGTCTGAAATTTGAATTACGTTGGCCATGTGGGAGACCAGCACCTTAACCACCACACCACCTGCTGGCCCCACGTGCATTTTCAATTTTGAGTGGTACCTCCAACATCTTTGGATATTGGTGGAGACTTTGGAAAGTCACCTAGAGAAGCAATACTAGAGGGTCACCTTCAGGGATGCTGTGGGGATAGAATGTAATCTACATTGCACAAAATATTCCTCTTCAAAATTGGGGCACTGTAAGGTATAATTTTAATGAATCATGATGGGGTCTGTTTATAGAGTTGGGAGCTTTCTGAATCCAGAACTGGGATTTATAGTTCATACTGCACATGTTGGATTTTTAAATACCTTAAAATTTTGTTAAATTGCCTCAGAAACCCCAATATAGAATGTTTCTGTAGGGCCATGCTCTGCAAAAGTCTTTGGTATATAAGCAGCCAAAGAAAAAGTAGATAAATTGGACATAATCAGAATTAAACCATTTATCTCAATAAATTATTTATCTCAATATTTATTTACCTAATCATTTATCTCAATAAATAAATGAATTATATCAACAAAAATGGTAAAAAAGGCAACCTACTGAATGGGAAAGAATATTTGCAAATCATATATCCAATAAAGGACAGATAATAACATGTGTTGACGAAGATGTAGAAAAATTGGAACCCTCGTACGTTGTTGGTGGGAATGTAAAATGGTGCATCACTTTGGAAAAGTCTAGTGGTTCCTCAAAAGGTTAAACATAGAGTTACCATATGACCCAGATATTCCACTGCTACCCAAGAAAAATTAAAACATAAGTCCATACAAAAACTTTTACATAAATGTTCATAGTAGCATTATTAGTTGTATTAAAAAAGTGAAAACAACTCAAATGTCCATGAACTGATGAATAGACTAATAAAATGTGGACTGTCCATACAATAGAATATTATCTGACTGTAAAAACAGAATAAAGTACTATTATATGCTGCAATGTGGAAGAACTTTTAAAAAATAATTGTTTTATTTAATTTTACTCATTATTATTATTATTTTAATTTGACCAGAGAGAGAGAAGGAAAGTGAGAAAGCAAGCCACCAGGTCCAGGACTCAAACCATGGTTGGCCATGTAGAAGTCCAGCACACCTTAACCACCTGCCAACCCACAATGTGGGAGAACTTTCAATACATTATGCTGAGTGGGAGAACCCAGTCACAAAAGACCATATATGTGTGATTCAATTTATATGAAATGTCCAGAATAGGCAAATTTATAGACACAGAAAGTAGATTAGTGGTTGCCTACAACTAAGGGTAACAGAGGGATTAGGGTGTGATTACTAAAGAGTACAGGTTTTTTGGAAGGGTGATAGAGATTTTTTTTTTTTTTTTTTTTTTTTTGAGAGGTTTTTGCTATAGGATGTATGCACTCGCCAGGAAGACAAAGACAGAGAGACAGAAAGCAAGAAATCACCCCCTGAGGGGATGGCCACTGCAATCCTTTCTCCTCCATTCTCTTCTTGGGATCTTGAGCATGAAGCACACGTGCCCAATGTGAGTTTAAGCCACCAGGTCTGGGACTCGAACCATGATAGACCACATGGCAGTCCAGCGACATAGCCATTATGCCAAATGCTGATCCCATGATGGAGATCTTTTAAAATTAAATTTGGGATCAGCCACATGGCATGGTGATTAAAGTAGCTGGATCCCACACAGCAGACCGTGTGACTAAAGTCCCTGACCTGGAAGCTTGAAAAATTACACTGGGCACATGTGCATGTATGCCCAAAGTCCCAAGGAAGAGAAGGGATTGAGGTGTGGTCGTCATCCCTGGGGAGGTGCTGTCTCACATTCCCTCTCTCTCTGTTTGTCTCTTTCTCTTTCCAGTGAGCACACCTGCCCTACAGTATACTAAAAATAAAGTAAGAAAGATAAAATTGATATTGATGATGATCGAATAATCCTGAATAGGCTAAAACCCACTGAACTGTATACTTCGAATGGATGAATTGTACAGAATGTGAATTATTTTTTATTGAGATAATAAAACCATTACCAAAAAAAAAAAATAGTCTTTAGATTGGAAGCCAACAATGATTCAATGGAGAAAAGAGAATTAGCGGCAGCTGTTTACTGTCCTCGCCAGCTCACACTAGGTTTGTTATTACACCGGGAGAAAATAAAACCCCCATAAATTCTTAGTGGAGACACTCTCCTAAGAATGAAAATCAGATTAACAAGAGAAAAGCCAGTAAAAGTTTATTCTTTTTAAAAATGTTTACTTTCGATTTCTTATTGACATGTAATCACTTGTATATCTTTGTGTGGTACAGTATGTTTTTCCAAAGCATGCATAGTGTGATAATCAAATCAAGGCTATTACCATATTCATCGTCTTCAACGAAGAATGTTACATTCCGCTGTATGCTAATTCACACGTTCATCTCATGGGAAACACCTGAATTTCGAGTTATCTCACCAAATGGTGGCTTAGCGGCACAGTTTACACAGTACATCCATCAAGAAACGGTAACGCGAGAAGTGGCAGGATGAAGGACAGGACAGCTTCAGGTGAGCGGCAGGAAATCTGTGAGAACGCGGGCAAGTTTGCTCCCAGGTTCCTCGGGCCAATGAGTCTAGCAATCATACTACTCATGAAATTTCCATTAAAAAAATCCCGGAAGACTGGGTTGGGGAGTTTCCAGATTGCTGAACACACGAGGTTCCTGGAGCGGGCATAGAAGCTCATGCCTCTTCCCACACGCCTTGCCCGATGCATCTCTTCAACTATATCCATTAAAATATTCCCGGGCTGGTCCCGTAGTCTAGTGGTTAAGGGAGCTGGGTCCCACATGGCTGATCATGATTCAAATCCCAGGCCCAGTGGCTTGAAAAGCATGTCAGGTGCGTGTGCATGCCTGCCCCCAACCCCAAAAGGACAGAGAGATTAAAGGAGAAGGGATTGCGGCATGGCCACACTACATTGGGGGCGGTTTTTCCCTCTTCCACTCTCGCTGTCTCTCTCCAGTGAGCACACGGGCCCCCTGGTGATTAATAAAAAAGGTAAAATATTCTTTCTTTCTTTTTTTTTTTTTTGGAGAGGTTTTTGCTATAGGGCGCATGTGCTCACCAGAAAGACAGAGACAGACAGACAGAAAGCAAGAAATCACCCCCCAGGGAGGATGACCATGCCACAATCCCTTCTCCTCCATTCCCCTCTCGGGATCTTGGGCACGCACACATACACGCCTGGCGTGAGTTTCAAGCCACCGGGTCTGGGACTCAAACTGCGGTCGACTACGTGGGAGTCCAGCGACATAGCCATTACGCTAACTGCTGGTCCCAAAGAGGTACAATATTCTTTATAATGACCTGGTAAACGTGTTTCCTTTAGATCTATGAGCTGCTCCGGCAAATGAATCAAACCCAAGGATAGGGCTGGTGGAAACCCTGATTTATAGCCGGCCAGCCAGAGACACAGATAAAACATGTGTCTTGGTGTTGGCGTGGGCGGGGGTGGGGGCGGTCTTAGGGGGCTGACTGTCCACCTGCAGATCTGACATGTTCTCCAGGTAGGTAGTGCTGAAACTGAACCGAATCAGAGGACACCAGGCTGCCTACTTGGTGTGGGGGAAACCACGCACATCTGCAGTCGCAGGACTCTTCGGTGTTGGCCATTGAGAGTGCAGAAGAGAGCCCTTCGGTCTTTCCCTACATTGTCACAATTCCCAGAGTGGAATTACCAAGACCAACAGCTCTGTAGCTCTTGTTACAGGTTTTCTATTTTTAATTTTTTTAAGTAAGAGAAGAGCCACCATAGAGGGCCACCGGCAGTATATAATGTGTTTATTTCCTCAAAGTCTTGCCAGTACTGTGCTTCATTTTTTTTTTCATTTTTTTTTTTAAGTATATACTTGTGCTAGCTTAATAGACAGGACCCCAAATAGGATCAACCCAAGATGATCTTCTTCAAGACACATTATACCTAGAATGACCAAAACCACAGACAAAGACAAGATACTCAGACTGGCAAGAGAGAAATGTCAAGTTACCTACAAAGGATATCCTATCAGGCTAACAGCAGACCTCTCATAGGAAACAATGCAAGCAAGGAAAGAACGGGAAAATATATTCAAAGTATTGAGTGAGAAACAATTTCAACAAAGACTACTATATCCAGCAAGATTATCCTTCATATGGGAAGAGAAGACAAGAACATTCTCAGATAAACAAAACATGAAAGAATTTATCAACACCAGACCAGCTCTCCAAGAAGTTCTGAAGGGAATGCTATCCCAGGAAAACTAAAGTCAGACATACAGAAATAAGAGTTCTAAACAGCTAAGAAAATGGCCAGTTAATGGTAGGGACAAGTCCAGAGTTGAACATTAAATTTCAGAATTTAAACTGAAAGATCAAACCACAACAAAAAATAAAGTATATGAGTTTGAACTGCTGAAATAGAATTTTATGACTTTTGACTAAAACATTACTGACCTTCTATGCTTTGTTTTCCAGTGTTAAGGAGTTTTGTCTTCTCTTGAGTTGTGGACAGGTCCATGTACCTACTATTTGAACAGAATCCTAACCTGTGTCCTGGCTTTAAGTATTAAGCAAAGTTCTCTTAACATTTTTTGATTTTGATTTATTAAAGATAAACTGCCTTTCTTGAAATAAAAAAAATATATTTTAAAAATACCTATTTAGTAACCACAGTAAGCTATATAGCGTCAGCTATGTGCTATGTTATAGTATATTCATTCAACCCACAGAGTTTCATGTCTAAAGTCAACTTTTGTTCACAGATATGTATATATCAGCTGGACTTACTACTGAAAGTATTTAGATTAATTAAGATATTTTGTGAATCAATACAATGTGAGAAAGAATAAAGGAATGGAAAACAACTGCAGATACTATAGACAGGGTGGGAGGAGGATGGGAAATGGCAAAGGGTGAGAAATTGGGGAGGGGGAATATATATATATATATATATATATATATATATACACACACATATATGAAATAAGAAATGGGAAATTATTTGTTGACAATAACATGTATGATTAAGCCACTTTACAGTGTACTCTGGCTGGAAAAATCACAATTTTTTATATGCTGTGGTGTTGTTCAGTGAAAGTATGTAAGATAAATAAATTAATAAAAAAAAAAAGAAAGAGAATCACTCTAGGCATATGTGTGTGTGTGCCCAAGATCCTGGGAGGAGAATGGAGGAGAAAGGATTGCAGTATGGCCACCCCTCCTTGGAGGGTGTTATTTCTCACTTTCTTTCTCTCTCTGTGGTAAGCTCATGTGCCCAATGACAAAAATCTTAAAAAAATATTAAGTCCCTGGTTATTAAAGATCTACTTCTGTTTCTTTTTCTGTTGATTTATTTTGTGGTAGGGTATGTGTGCTTACCAGAGACAGAAGACAGAGAGAGAGAGAGAGAGAGAGAGAGAGAGAGGGAAAGTGAGAAAGCACCCCCAAGGGGGATGGCCATACCACAATCCTTTCTTCATTCTCCACTTGGGATTTTAGGCATGCACATATATACCAGGTCCAGGACTCAAACCACAGAGTGGGATTCAGCTGCTTTAACTAACAAATCACTGACTGACTCCTCTACTATTTTTATTTCTTAAAGCACTTTTGTTTTTCCATAGCAGTTCTTAAAATTTGCCAAAGTTTTTTTCTTCTTCAGGACCATAGTTTTCTCCATTGTTACTGGAGATTTCAAGTAGTTATTGCATGACTTTCACAAGTGAAATGAAACATATTTATCCCTTTCTCATTATTAGGATTATGGAAGTGTTTGAAAGCTTCATACAGCCAATCTTACAAAACTAAATTTAAAATCAAGCAAGGGGGAAACCAGAAGATGGTGTAATGGCTACATTGCTGGACTTCCATCTAGTTGGCTGTGGTTTGAGTCCCAGACTCAGTGGCTTAAAACATGCCAGGTGTGTGCATGCATGCCCAAAATCTAGAGAGGATAATGGAGGAGAAGGGATTGCGGCATGGCCATCCACCCTGGGAGAAGTGATTTCTTGCTTTCTGTCTCTCTGGCAAGCACACGTGCCCTATAGGAAAATCTCTAAAAAAAAAAAAAAAAAAAAAAAAAAGAATTATAGAAGGGGTCATGGTTACTAATAATCTAATGAAACACTGAAGACAAGTGAAATTAAATTGACAAGGAATTTAATGCACAGTGTCAGAGAATTCAGTGTCTGGTAGTTTAAGCTGAAGGTTTATAAGGAAACATCAGAGAGTAAGAGAAATATTTAGAATCATTCTTTACTGGCAAGAAATAAACCATTTAGTTCATTTTTTTCAAATCCTGCCCAACTTCCTGGGCTAACCTCACATGGTACTTTTTTTATGGTGCTTCCCAAGTCAACCTCTTTCTTTCTTTGCGGTAGCTGGCTCTCTCCCCTTCATGTGTCTTCTTTCATTTTTTTTTTTCAGTTTGCTAGAGAGTGCGTGCACTCACCAGAGAGAGGCAGAGGGAAAGTGAGAATGCATTCCCTGTAAGTACCCTTCACCAATTGCGTTATTTCACGTGTTAATAAAGAAGACACCAGCCAGCCCTGCAGCACAGTGGTTAAGCCTGTGGCTGGGAAGCTGGATCCCACCGGCAGGCAGGTGGTTTCAGTCCTGGTCCCAGCAGTGGAGAAACATGCTGGGCACATGGGCATGCGTGCCCAGGATTCGGACGGGATGATCATGCCCCATTGGTGGGGTGGGGTGCTTGTTCTCTCTCACTCTCTCTGGTAAGTTATGTGCCCTCTGGCAAAAGAAAAAAAAAAAAAAAAAGACATTCATTAGATTTTTTTTTTTTTTAAAAAAAGGTTTATACACTCACCATAGAGAGAGGGAAAGTGAGAAATTGCCCCCCAGGGGGAATGGCTATGCCACAATCCCTTCTCTCCCAATCTCCTCTTGGGATTTTTTTTTTTTTTTTTTAGAGGATTTTGCTATAGGGTGCGTGCACTTGCTGGAAAGACAGAGACAGAGACAGACAGACAGACAGAAAATGAGAAATCACCCCCCAGGGGAATGGCCATGCCACAATGCCTTTTCCTCCATTCTCCTCTCGGGATCTTGGGCACGCATGCACGCACACGCGCCCAGCATGAGTTTAAGCCATTGGGTCCAGGACTCAAACCGAAGTCAACTACATGGGGATCCAGCGACATAGCCATTACGCCAACTGCTGGTCCCTCCTCTTGGGATTTCTGGCACTCACACACACACACACACACACACACACACACACACACACCGGACATGAGTTTCAAGCCACTGGGTTCAGGACTTGAACTGCAGTCAGCCATGTGGGAGTTCAATGCTTTAACCACCACATCACCTGCTGGCCCCAACATCCTTTAATATTTTTAAAATATTTTGAGAACTGTATTTCAGTGTAGCTGGTTTCCTTTGTCATCCTATATATTTTACTTTATTCATTTAAAAGCATTGTTCTGAAAAGGGATCCATAAGCCTTATGCAGTTGCACAAGGGGTCAATGACTCACAAAACATTAGGAGGCCCTCAGCCCAGTCCTGCCCTGTGGCTGCCGCGGGCCTCCCCACTGAGAATCTGCTGTGACCTCTGGCCTCTTTACCTTGCACATGCAGTTACCTTTGCCTGGTTTTCTGTTTCCGTCTCTCTGTTCAGTGGGCTCCCCTGTGCTGTGGGAAGGCATGTTTGAGAAACAAACATGAAACCTCACCCTCTCGGGAAAGGCTCCCTGTAGGGCTCCCCTCAGCAAGTGTTCCAGCTCTCCTGCTCCTCCCCCACCCCACCCTCCACACTTAGCACATGGCACTGTCCTTGCCTCTTGGCCTCTCTGTCTCCCTGAGGCTACGTGACAGTGAGGACTCCTCTGTGTCCGAGCCCCTGTGCCTCGCTTGTTGTAGGCACTCAGGGCCAGCCCTGTCCTTGTGGTTAAGAGGGCCAGATCCCACATAGCCTACTTCATTTTGAACCCTGTCCCAACAGCTGGAAAAACACACTGGGCACATGTGTGTGCATGCCCCCAAATCGTAACAGGATGGAGAAATGGAAGAGAAAGGATGGAGGTGTAGCCATTCCCCACGGGGGTACTTTCTCCCTTTCCATCCTTCTCTGTCTCTCTAGGTGAGCACATAGGCCCTCTGGCACTGAACACAAGGACAGGGAAAAATGGATGGATAGATGGATGCTTAAATAGATGGGGGTGGGTGGGTAAATGAATGGATGGATGGATGAATAGATGGATGGGTGGATAAGTGAGGAGGCGGATGAATGGATAAATAAATAGATGGGGGTGGGTGGGAAAATGAATGGATGGATGGATGAAGAGATGGATGGGTGAATAAGTGAGGAGGCGGATGAATGGATAAATAAATAGATGAATGGGTGGTGGTAAATAAATGGATGGATGGATGAAGAGATGGATGGGTGGATAAGTGGATGGAGAGATGGAAGAATGAAAGCATTCAGGAGCAGATGTAAAGTCATTCACACTTGCAATTTCTTTAATCAGTTTTTCTCTTAGCAATGAAATGTTCCTTCCAGCAAAGGCTGATGAAAATCTCTGGGCTGATAACATCCACAGGAAACTTGGCAAGAAACACTGACTTTGGATCCAGCCTCCCAGCCACAGCCCCAGGTCAAGCAGGTGGCTGGTGGCCCTGGGCAGCATGTCGCTGACCAGGGTATCCGATCCTTCTAATCGAAAGGCTAGTGACACAGCAACACAAACCTGCCGTGGACTGCCCCGCCTGTGAGGAGCAGGCGGTGAGAGAACCCCTCAGTCGTCCTGAGGAGGAAGAGTGGCCCCAGGCAGGGCAGCGGCGCCAAGCCTGCCTGCCAAGGCCGTTCCCATGGCGCAGACCCCAGTGCTGGGAGAGTCCAGCTGGGCACAGACTGGAACTGCAGCCCCGCTGCAGAGAAATGCAGCTTCGCTTTGTCGTTGGAAGGTGTGTTTGAGAAACCAAACACCAAATAATATCTTTCATTTATTGAGAGCCTACTGTGTGCCGTGAGATTTCAGTATGTTATTTCCAGTCTTCTCAGTCACCTTGGGAATGTTTGTGCTTTGATATTATTATCATTTTTAGAGATTTTTGCTATAGGGTATGTGTGCTCGCCAGAGAGAAAGAAAGAGACAGAGAGATAGAAAGTGAGAAATCACCCCCGGGGGGATGGCCATACTGCAATCCCTTCTTCATTCTCCTCTCAGGATCTTGGGCATGCATGTACACGTTCCCTGAGGGAGTTTTAAGTCACCAGGTCTGGGACTGGAACAGCAGTCGACCACGTGGGAGTCCAGCGAAGTAACCATTACGCCATCTGCTGGTCCCAGTGCGTTGTTATCATCAGAGCAGCTTAGGAGACAGGCTCAGAGAGGGCAAGGAAGCTGCCCGGGACCACACAGGTGAAAGGAGCAATGCTCGGATTTGAACCCAGAGCTTTCTGAACCAAGATACCAAGCTCTTTTATTTCTTTCCATTAATTCTAGATTTATAGAAAAGTCTCATCCTTCTTAGGGGAAAAAGCCCGTGTGCCGTAATTCCGAAATAAAGGCCAGCTCCACAGCCTGGTGGTTAAGAGAGCCAGATCCCACATGGCTGGCTGTGCTTTGAATCCTGGCCGGGACTGAAAAACACAGTTTCCTGTGTGTGGGTGCTGTGAATCCCAGCAGGACAAGACACGAAGGGGCAGCATCATGACTGCGCTGCACTGAGGGGTGCTTTCTCCCTCCCTGTCCCTCTGTCTCTCTCTGGCAAGTGTGTGTGCCCTCTGGCTATTAAAACATCTGAAATAAGATCATATATGTACGTTTAGGAGGGGCTCTTCAAAGGTCCTTTTACATGGACTGGGTAGAAGAGTGTCCCCTCTGGCTTAGCTCTGCCCCCGGGCTCTGCGGCTGTGTGGGTCGTTGTCCTCCATTCCTCCCCACAGTTGGGAAGCTCTTGCTTTCGGCGGCAGCCTCTGAGTGGGGTGCAGGTGCATCGTATTATGAAAGGGAAATTCACGGCGAAGACTATCGCTGCAACCTCGCCAGCTCCTCTGCGGGGGACGGTGAGAGAAACCTCCTTCAGACCCCCTTAGCATACTGTCTTAGGGAAACTGGAACGGAACGCCTGTTGCGAGAACAAGGAGCCTTTGTGCTTACGGACACACGTGTACCTGGCAGCAGCAGGTGTGCTTTCACAGGAGCGCCAAGGCATGCCCCCTACCCGCCACCCCAGACTCAACCATGCCACTGCCGGGCAGCTTTGGCTGTTGTGAGTTAGAACTTCAGCTCCTCCCGAATTCCAGGCCAGCATTAAGGATGCTGCTTAGGGGGTTCCCAGGAAGGCTCACTGTTCTGGAAAGATCTGGAAGCAAGTAACCTGAAGTCCTCCACTGTGGTGCTGCACACTCCTGACCGAGCTTTCCCTACCCCTGCTCTGGGAGGCTAGCCCAGGATGGACTCTCCTCCTACGCCTCCAGGGTCACCTAGCTCAAGGGTGGGGACTTCTCTCCTCTCCACAACCAGTGTCTCATGGCCCTGCCAGGCTGGGGGCCGAGGTGCTCAGAAGCGCAGGACGGACATAGATACGTACAGGTACTCAGCTGCTTATTCTCCAATAGATGGTTTCATTTAGGTATTGAACATGTGCAAGGGATCTTCAAAAGGGTCACGAAAAATGCATATTACACAAAAAATGCAAGAATTTAAAATGTTTTTGTACCAAAATAAACTCGTACCTTAATTTTCCATGAACTTTTGGAAGTCCCCCTTGTATTTCCAGCCCTCATCTATTGAACTGCAAGATCCACACAGACGGACCCGATGGCTTTGTTCGCTGCATGTTCAGGCCCTACTCCAGTGATTGGCAGTAGACATCCAAGAAATGCTTGTTGAGTGACTGGTTGGTAATGGTAACTTTCCTACAGCAGGTCTTCTGGCTTAAAGAGAAAGCACAGGACTGCCAGGTCTGCTGGGCTGCCCGTCCTGGGAGCCGCATCTCCCTGTGTTCTCTGTAAGGGGTGTCCTGGAGTTGGCCAACTTGGTGGCCCAGAGCAAACTGGACACAGGCAACGATGCAAACCCAAACTTAACCTTTTCTTCTCCGAAAGTTCTCACCTCCCAGCTCCCGGCTGGGGCAGGCCTGTTTCCAGAGTCCGTAGGCTGACGTTTGCTTTAATGCCGTTTTGGAATGCAGGATCAGAGCCCTTCCTGTTAATGAAGTCCAAGGCTCTCCATAGTGGTCCCCAGATTGGATGCCGCCCACAGCCCTGCCCCTACTTCTGTTCTGTCTGGGGTCATGCCCTCCCACCTCACCTCTCCCCCTTTCCCCCGGCTCCCAGCGCAGCTCCCAGCACGTGGGAGGTGCTCACCTCACTGTCCGCATGGAACTCCGTCTCTCTCCTGGAGAAAGGACAGATACCCTGACGGCTGGGGCACCAGCTGGAGCTAGGGGTTCCCGCCCAAACCCAGCAGTGGGTAGTGAGAAGAACCCCAGAATCCGAGTCTGGAGGCAGGCCCTGACATTTGCGCTAATCTTCAGCCATGCGCTCTGGGGCTCAGGCCTTGGCTTCCTGCAAGAGGACGCCTCTGTACCGTCGGAGGTGCCAGCTGCCCCTGGGATTCCATGAGTCTGCACTCGCCTCCTCAGCGTAGGTGCCAAGCCTGTCACTGGTTTGCGACGCTCTTCTCTTCTGTTAACTGGAAATTAACTTAACCATGAGGTTGGGAGCCTAGATTAATATTTAGAAAGGATTTGCAAAGAAAAGGACCCAGTTAATCCTGAGATAGAGGTCTTTTCATTTCTATTTGTGTAGTGGGTGGAGGCTGTCCCTCTGGCTAGCACAATTCCCATAATCCTCTCCTAAAGACCCTTTGCTGTTGCAGTTTCGAACTTTACAGCCACAAAGCCGGCGTAAGCTTCTCACCACGTCAGCCCCAGCTGCTCCAAGGAGGCCCTGTGTCCTGACTCTGGTCCAAGGAGGAGGTGCTGCGCTTGGTGCCGAGATTGAGCAAGTACGGCTTCAAGACAAAATGGAGAGGCGAGTGTTTCAAAATTGCTTTTTTATAGCCACAAAGATTAAGGCCTGGACTTTAGGGTGAGACAGGCCAGATCTTAATTCTTCGCCCTATCATTTGGCAGGCTAATTGACTTAGTGAAGCTTAGATTTCTTATCTGCCAACTGAAGGCAATAAAAGTGCCTACAGCCCTGGGTTCTCGCGAGGGTACCTAAGGTGAGATAGATAAAGCTCGTGACCTAGCATTTAGCAAACGGTACGTGCTCAGTAAATATTGGCTTTTATTATTATGCGTTAGTCTGTCTCCCTGTCCCGTCTGCATGATGGGATGTTCCCTGCCCTGCCCAGAGTTGATGGATGTCTCACGTTATTTTATTTATTTAGATTTTTGCCACAGGGTACATGTGCTCACAGGAGATAGAGAGACACAGAGAAAAGGAAAGTGAGAAATCACCCCCTGGGGGAATGGCCACGCTGCAATCCATTCTCTTCCCTTCTCTCAGGATTTTGAGCACACAAGCACACTGCCCAATGTGTTTTTCAAGCCACCAGGTCCGGGACTCAAACAGCAGACTCGGCCATGTGGGATCCAGTACCTTAATCACCATGCCATTATTTATCCAGCATTGGTCTTTTGAAGGTTTGGAATAAAAATCTCCACTGGGGCCACAGAAGACAGAAATATCAGACAACCAGGCTTCAGAAACACTACCTACCCATACCCAGCTATGAAAAAGGGCTTTGGAAATCCACATGTTCCCCCAGGCCAGTACACACAAGCACGCAAGCTAATATTGACTAGGGTTCCCCCACTTTCGTTTTTTCTTTTTCTTTTTTGTGAGAGATGTTTGTTATAGGGGGTATGCGCTCGCCGGAGAGAAAGAGGGAGAGAGAGAGAGAGACAGAAATCACCATGCCGGGACCAGCAGTTGGCATAGTGGCTGTCACTGGACTCCCATGTAGTCAATCGCGGTTTGAGTCCCAGACCCGGTAGCTTAAACTCATGTTGGGCATGTGTGCATGCGTGCCCAAGATCCCGAGAGGAGAATGGAGGAGAAGGACTGTGGCATGGCCATCCCCCCGAGGGGTGATTTCTCGCTTTCTGTCTCTCTGTTTCTCTCTTTCTGGTGAGCACATGCGCCCTATAGCAAAAACCTCTCAAAAAAAAAGAAAAAAAAGAAATGCCCAAATCCCAAAAGGATAGAGAAATGGAGGAGAAGGGATTTTGGTATGACCATACCACTCTAGGGGGTACTTTCTCTCTTTCTCTCTCTCTCTCTCTCTCTCTTTTGTGTGTCTCTTTCTAGTGAGCACATGCACCCTCTGGCAATTAAAAAAAAAAAAGTCTTTTTCCTTTAGTGGGCGAGAGCTAGGTCTTATTTTTTCTAAGACCCTTTAATGAAAGCATAGAGACATTGAGCTCATCAGCTGAGTGGCAATTCTAAAATCAAACGAATCAATTCAAGTAATCAAAAATGCTTTACATTTTAAAACAATACCTTTTTTTAGACTACCCATGTCTTAAACATCACAATGCCAAGCTGGTAGTGTTTCAAAGACTGGAACAGAAAAACATGAGGCCCACATCTATATTTCAGAAACGTCACCCACAGCAAAATAGCAAAAGTCAAAAGGTAGGCTGTTCAGGAAGGGACCGGCCTGCGGTTCCTGCCTTCCCCACAAGCCTGAGCTAGGCCATGGTGGGGGAGGTTGGCTAAAGATTCCACGGGAGCTCAGACATGAGCTCCTGGCACCCAAGCTGAAGGGTCAGTATTTACACCATGGAAACTGGCAAAAGCTATAAACCAGGGTTCTCACAAACGGAGAGTCCCTGGTAAATACAACTCACAACACAGGGGAGGAATCCGGAAGTCAAGCTAGAGTAAGCTCCTCAGGTGGGCCCAACGCAGAAGCTTTTCTGGAACAACACTGAGTACAGACTCAGGACTCGGCCCGCCTGCCCTAGCCCAGGCTTCCTCTGCACGCTGGAAAAGGAGTTTAGGAACCTCCAAAGCTCTGTGACTGTGACCTGACTTTGCTTCTCGGTCATTTAGTCATATCGTCAATAAGTGGGGTGTTACTAGTTCCTACCTCCACTGGGTGATTATGAAGATTAAATTAGATAGCATATGTTACAACCCTCAGAATAGTGCCCGAGATGTAGAAGGCATTTACCTGTTACTACAACTGGAAAACAAAGTTTTAGTTCCACAGATGATCTTTTTTTCTTTTAACTGTTTTCTTTTAAATTTAAAATTTTTTTCTTTTAAATGTAAAGGGCACACATGCTCAACCCAGGAGAGACAGAGCGAGAGAGGGAAAGTAAGAAAGCACTTCCCTTGGGGATGGCCACACCACAATCCCTTTTTTGTTCTCCTTTTGGGGTTGTGGCCATCCATGCACACATACCTGCTGTATTTTTCAAGCCACTGGGTCCAGGACTTGAACCATGCAGTTGTCCATGTGTGATTCAGCTGCCTTAACCACCATACCACAGGTTGACCCATTTTTTTTCTTTTATAACTTTATTTTTTTCTTCTATAAAGAATCCTACTTGTTCCCTGCAGAAAATCCAATCAAAATGAGGACAAAAAAGCTTCCATGTCTAGCGCCCTGTGAACTTTTTTGTTTGTTCATTTCTTCCATGACTGAGCAAGAGAGCGGGAGAGAGAGAACTCCCATAAGGTCCTGACAGCAGGATCCTCTCTGAGTTTTGGCCAGCCTGGATCACGGGCAGGTGCTTTCGTGGCGTCCTCAGGGAGGTCACAGGACCTGAACCAGCAGCTTCCCTATGTGGGTCAGCCTTGCAGAGTGCTTCATTGCTGCGCCCCCACGCCATGACACCTGCACGTACCTCCAGCTTCCCAGTCTTTCTCCCAAACCTAGAAAATGCCAGTCTTTACACGTTCCTGGAAGAGAACACTCTTGTTCACTAAGTCCAGAGGCCTTGGCAATATTCCCACCACACGCAGGGTTTTTCCACGTAGAGCCCAGCAGCCACACTCTGACACACGGCATGGCCGGCGTCCTCACCGTTACGAGAGGCAACTGGAGTGGGGACGGCAGAGTGGTGGCCTTCTGGACGCACTTCCACGGTTATTTAGAGGGATTCAGTTTGCCACTTATTAGGCAGTATTTGTTGAACACGTATTAGCTACAAGGCTTTGTGCTGAGAGGTATGAAGGTATCATGTCCTGACTTATTATTGTACTTAATAGTAAAATAGTGAGATTTACTGTTTAACTGGGTAAGAAATTAAAAAAAAAAAAAAAAAAAGTTTTCTGAGTGCATTCACCAGAGAAAGGCAGAGAGACAGTGAGAGGGAAAATGAGAAGTCACCCCCAGGGGGGATGGCCACACCGCGATCCCTTCTCCTCCATTCTCCTCAGGATTTTGGACACACATAAACAAGCACCTGGTGTGACTTTCAAGTCACCAGGTCTGGGACTTGAACCGTGGTCAGTCATATGGGAGTCCAGCACCTCAACCACCACACCACTTGTTGACTCCACGATAGGTTTTCTTTTCATCAAAAACAATCAAGTATTGATAGGAAGAGCCTTCTGTCTTTTCTGATACAGCCAAGGGTCAGGTGTCAGGCCGAGCCCGTCAGGGAAAGGGCGACCCTTGTCCGCACAGAGCGCTCAGGGCAGGCGTGTGCCGCTTCCCAGCTGCGGTCCCAGCACCCAGCTCTCACGGCACTGCCGATTCTGCTGTCTGAGGCTCAGCGCATTCTTCCCGCAGCGTCCCAGACCAAGTTGACTTCATTTTGTGCTCCTGGCCCACTGCCAAAGAGGCCAGCAGTGCTGGGCTCCAGAAGGAACGAGGACTGACCTCTAGTGCTTTGTATATTCTAAGAAAAAATACATATTTGTTTTTTATATAAGAAAAAATATAGGGGCCAGCAGGTGGCATGGAGGTTAAGGCAATGGACCCCAACATGGCTGACTGCAGTTCGAGTCCAGGATATGGGGGGTTGCTTTCTCACTTTCTCTGTCTCTCACTGGTAAGCACACATGCCCTAGAGCAAACTTAAAAAAAATAATGATAATAAATAAAATAAATCATTTTTAGAAATATGTTTCTTATATATGTGTGTGTGTGTATATATATGTGTGTGTGTGTGTGTGTGTATATATATATATGTGTATATATATATATATATATATATATATATATTTAACTGCCAGAGAGCATGTGCATCCACCAGAGACAGAAGGGACAGAGAGAGGGAAAAACACCCCTTAACGGGGGTGGTTACGTGGCAATCCCTGCCCCTCCACTTCTCTATCGTGTTGGGACTCTGGACGTGCAGGCAAATGTGCCCGACATGCTTGTCAAGCTGCCTGGCCCGGGCTTTGAATGCAGCCAGTCACGTGGGGTCCAGCTTCTTTTATCACTGGGTTATGGGCCATCCCAGCTTAAGGGATTTTTATTTATTTTTTAATTATTTTATTTAACTTTATTTATTTATTTAAATTTGACCAGAGTGAGAAAGAGAGGAAAAGTGAGAAAGCAAGCTGCCAGGTCTGAGACTCAAACCTTTGGAGTCCAGCCCCCTCCATTATTACCACGGCACCTGCCAGCCCCAGCTTAAGGGATTTTTAAAGGGTAATTTTGACAACGCAGGTTTGTGCCTTTCCACTGCCTTTAGACCCTAAAGCTCTCGAAAGGCATCTGTGTCCCTGTCTCTCTCTCTCCAGCCCTCTCCTCCTGTGCTCCTGCTCCTGCGGCAGGGCCCACGGCCACGGCCTACCTTAAGGCTAACAGGCAGCAGTCACTTTTGGCAGCAGTCAGGGTGAGGTAGGGCCCCAGGGGGCCTGTTGGTGTTACTTTCTGAATCTTTTTTTTTTTTTTTGGAGAGGTTTTTGCTATAGGGCGCATGCAGTTGCCAGACAGACAGAGACAGACAGAGAGACAGAAAGTGAGAAATCACTCCCCAGGGGGCATGGCCATGCCGCAATCCCTTCTCCATTCTCCTCTCGGGATCTTGGGCATGCACGCACATGCACCCGGTGTGAGTTTTAAGCCACCAGAGTCCAGGACTCAAACCACAGTTGACTACATGGGAGTCCAGCAACATAGCCATTACGCTAACTGCTGGTCCCTGACTTTCTGAATCTTAAACGTTACCAAAAAAGAATCTCACCCCGGAACCAATAGTCAAGTTTCTAAAATGTAAAAATGACCGTGTCGCTCCCTGGCTGATAATCCTTTCAAAGCTTGTAACTATCCATGCTTTAAAATCCAAGTGATTCTGCATTACATCCCTAGCCCCCAAGTCAGCCTTGTTCCCTGTGGGTCACCTCACTCTCTGCCACCACCGCCCCTACGCTCCGGCTGCTGAAGCGTCTCCACCCACCATCTTTCAGGAGCAACCTTTTCTTTCAGGACAACTTTGGTTGCCTCCCACTCCTGAAATAGCCACTGCTTCCTTAGTACCATCTGATTAGAATACCTAACACACTGTTGTTCTTTTTCTTATTTAATTTTATTTATTATTAATATTTTAAAAATTTGACCAGAGAGAGAGAAAGTGAGCCATCAGATCCGAGACTCGAACCATGGTCGGCCATGTGGGAGTCTAGTGCCTTAATTATCATGCCACCTGCTGGCCTCCTATCTTGTTTTTTGTTTATTTATTTATTTATTTATTTGAGGACAGTCTTTGTAGCCCTAGCTGCAGCAGAGAATGAGCCTGACCATGTTGGGTTGAATGAATGAAGCAGCCCAGGGCTCCTTTCTGGTCAGCCCTGGACTAGGAGAAAGGTCTGAGGGAGGGCTAGGCCCACAGTGGCTGTCTGTGTGTTGGGAGCTAGATACCACATGGCAATTGTGGTTTGAATCTTGGCTCCAGCATATTAAAAAATATGCCAGGCATGTATGTGTATGCGTGTGTATGTGTGTCTAAAACCTTGACAGGAAGGAGAAATGGAGGAAAAAGGATTGTGGTGTGACCAACCCCCATGGTGAAGGTGGGGGCTGCTCTCTCTCTCTCTCTTTCTTTTTGGTAAGCACGCACATGCCCTCTGACAGCAAACAATGATAATTACAGTAAAATAAAATTATACATAAAAAAGAAAGGGCTGAGGAAGCAGCTGAGGAGCTTGGCAGTGGCAGGAGTTCGTGCGCAGCCTGTTGAGGTCTGCATAGCCCGGACGGCCTAAACTGGAGCACAACATAAAACTGAAAGGGAAGGCAGGCCATCGTTTCCATGTAATGCTTACCGGGCGTCTCCTAGGATGGAGCTGTGGTTGACGGCTTCAGTGACAGGTCATCTGACTTACGTTTCCTGGTCGATTTATCTTCCCATTATGGCCACAATAACATGCCCAGGCCTACCAGCTCTTCCAGAACCTCGCTACTCCCCTATCGAGAGAAGGTACCTCTGCTCCCTTCCCTGGAACGGGGCAGGGCTTTGTGACTGCCTTGCTAGGAGTCTGGCAGATGGGTACTCAGTGACATAGAGTAAGGTTAGGCCATCGAAGGTGATTTGTCCACCGTCTTGCCTTCCTGGGAATGCTGGTCCTGGAAATCCAGCCACCTCCAAGAAGCACAGGACATGTGGACTCCTCAGTCCACAGGACGTGGCGTCCTCGCCCTCCTGAGCCACCAGAGTGCAGCCCCTGGGAGCTGAGCCCACACTGCTTGGGGCAGAGATAAATTGTCCCTGCTGCGTCACATCCAAACTGCAAGTTCATGAGCAAAATGCATAGACATGATTGCTGTTTCGCGGGACCGAGTTTTGAGATGGTTACCATGGGATGTTTATGGACCCTTGCCCTGGACTGAGGGGCTTCTCAGGGTGTGTGACAGTCCCGGGCTAACTGGGTGGGTTGCTATCCTTCAGTCTCTCAGTCTGCTGACTCCTTGATTTCTGTTTATGGAGTTATATATGCATGCGTGTATTTTGTTACAGGGCGTATGAACTTGCCAGAGGGAGAGAGAAATCCCCTTCCCAGGGCCACACGCTATCCCTTCCCCTCTATTCTCTTCTTGGGATTTTTGGCATGCACATGAGTCCAATGTTTTTTATTGTTTGGTTTTGTTTTGTTTTTTTAAAGAATCAAAAAATTCTCTTTGGTTTGTCCCAGCCTGTTCTTTTTTTTTTTTTTTTCTTTTTTTTTGGAGAGGTTTTTGCTATTTTGCCAGACAGAGAGAGACAGAGAGATAGAAAGCGAGAAATCACCCCCCAGGGGGGATGGCTACGCCGCAATCCCTTCTCCTCCATTCTCCTCTCGGGATCTTCGGCACGCACGCACACGCACCCGGTGTGAGTTTAAGCCGCCGGGTCCAGGAAACCACGGTCGACTACGTGGGAGTCCGGCGACATAGCCATTACGCTAACTGCTGGTCCCCCAGCCTGTTCTTCAAGCCACCAGTCCTGAGACTTGAACTGTGCAGTCGGCCATGCTGGATCCAGTACTTTCACCTCCATGTCACTCGCTGGCCTCTAGACAAGGATTCTGAGATGATTGTGCGATCCCCACACGCTGAACTCGTGGGGTAACGTGCGTCTCCTGGCTGAGTGTCACTCCCTCCCACTCTGGGAGCAACGCGGTCCAAGTAGCTAATTCACAAATCGAAATGGAGAGGAGGGTCCCTCCCAGGTCCGCATCTGGGGGCTGTCTTTGCCTTCCAGCTCCTCCACAAGTGGACTCGTACCCACACTGTCGCACCAGGGTTGCCTCTGTTGGGTCTCTCATGCCACAGCCTCTTCTGTTTGTTTGAATTCTCTTATTTATTTGTCCACTGACAGCCTCGCCACTCAAATGGGAGCCCTGAGGGCAGGGATAGGGACTGCGTCCGAAGTGCTCTTGGTTGTCTTCTACATTTGGTGCCTGGTCAGTAGGAGGTGCTCATGTTTTTTTTTTTTTTTTGGAGAGGTTTTTGCCATAGGGCGCATGTGCTTGCCAGAGAGACAGAGAGAGACAGAGAGATAGAAAGCAAGAAATCACCCCCCAGGGGGAATGGCCACGCCTCAATCCCTTCTCCTCCATTCTCCTCTCGGGATCTTGGGCACGCACGCACACGCGCCCGGCGTGAGTTTTAAGCCACCGGGTCCGGGACGCGAACCGCGGTTGACTACGTGGGAGTCCAGCGACATAGCCATTACACTAACTGCTGGTCCCTTTTTCTTTCTTTCTTTTTTTTTTTTTTTTAGAGGTGCTCATTTTTTTAACTGCTGAGAGGACAGATGAGTTGGGAGGGTACTTAGCGGTAACCCAGGTCCAACGCCCACCATGGCGGAAATGTCCTCTGTGATAACTGGTAGGTGATAACCATTCTTGACTCCAACGTCCTGGGATACAGCGCTAAGGACCTCACTGAGCAGCCTAGCCATTAAAAAAAAAAAAAGTTTCAATGTGATACCGAGTTATCTCGGTAAGACTTTTAGTGAAGTCAGCCTGCCTGCCCCCGGAAGGGAAGCTCCAACTCACCATTATCTCACCTTCTGGTGATGAGGCCCCAGATAAATCTCTAACCCCTTCTAGACCTTATATCCTCCCCTACACGCTGGAACAACTTATTTCAATACACCAAGGGCATCAACATAAAAGCTAAAAGATTATGAAGAGTTGCATAAATTAAAAAAGTCTGGTGGCAAACCTTTTTTAAAACTCAAGATTAGGGGGGGACCAACAGATAGTGTAATGGTTACATCACTGGACTCCTACTCAGCTAACTACAGTTCAAGTCCCAGACCTGGGGTCTTGAAACTCATGCTGAGTGCACGTGTGTGTGTGTGTGTGTGTGTGTGTGTGTGTGCGCACGCCCAAAGTCCTGGGAGGAGAATGGAGGAGGAGGGATTGCCATCTCCCCTTGGGATGTCTTCTCGCTTTCTGTCTCTGTCTCTCTGGTGAGCACACATGACCTAGAGCAAAAATCTCTCTTATAAAAAAAAAAAAAAGAAAACTTAGATGATGGGAAAGCTGAAGAAGGTACCTCCTCTAACTGGACTCTCAGGTTACTTTGGACACACCAGCATCTGGGCTCTGTCCCTCCAACCTATTTGGAAGCATCTAGAAGATCATCTGACCCTGGACCATACTCAACTGCTGCCACATGACGGGCATGGGTTCTCTCTCACCAGGTTGGACTCTCCCGGGGCAGAGGCCACTCCAGGAATGGCATGTTCTGTCAGCCCATTTGATCGTGCCTGCTTTGTGTGGGTGCAGGACACCCAGGGTCCCTGCAGAGGTGGGCCAGGCTGGAGAGAGAGAGCAGCCCTGGAAACCTACAGAGGTGGCTTTCTGGCCCTAGTGTGTAAGGCCCTGGATTCTCTGAGGGGACATGTTCCACATAAGTATGTGTTCAAGGTGTGGTCTAAACCGAAAAAAAAAAACAAACAAGATGAGGCCTCAAAGGTCAGCCCCATTGTGGCTGGTGTTTTCCTACCAGAGACCTTTGTCTCCGAACTGGCAGGAACCTGGGTTCCCGGTGCCGATCACCCTCTGTGGCCGCAATACCAATGGGCGGAAAACACCCCCCTGGACACCAGGGCCTCATGCTTTACACCGAGTCGGCCACCAGGACGGCCCTTCCTCACTCGGTGCCTCTGGGCACCAGCCTCGGGCCTTTCCAGTTTAATTAACCTGGTGAACCAGCTCTACCTTTCAAAGGAATCAGGGAACTCTTTCTGCCAAGTTCCAGCCGAGTCCCTGTGACACTCAAGAACGTGGGCCAGGCGCTTGTGTAGGTTAAGGAAGTCCAAGAAGAATAAAGATTATAGGGAAACAGTCTACCTTTCTTTACAAAGCCTTGTTTTGCATCCCTGAAATCTCAGATTCAGCTACTACAATGAAGTCCTGTTGTCGAAAAGAGCTAGCCTTTTATCACCACTTAAAATCTAATTAATCCATATTGAAACACAAAGATTTCTGTTGTATTTTAGGGTGAGGGGTCATAGAGCCCTCTTTGTTCATCCTCAGACTTATAATCATCAAGCATTGGGGATATAATTTTACCAAGCAAATTGGAAGGTAACAGATCAAATCCTTATCAGAAAGCCTAACTCATAGTTTTAACAGAGTCCTTCGTCCTTTACGTGAAACATTATATTCAAGAAGAACAAAAACGCATTTCAGGGTGCCCAAAGAGTTAATGACCAAAGCTTATATTCCAGGCAGCATAGAACCAAGATCGTCACACGACTGTCCACCAGAGCAGACAGCAGTTCCTATAGAGGTGGCAACGTTGTAAGATTAGTTGCAATGGTTTTAGTCTTCAGGACAGCGATGCAATTTGTCGGACTTTTATTGTCTTTGCTGGGATGGGTTTTATCCATTATCACAACGTATTTGCCACATTGGAAGAACCTCAATCTGGATCTAAATGAAATGGAAAACTGGACCATGGGACTCTGGCAAGCCTGTGTCATCCAGGAGGAAGTGGGGACACAGTGCAAGGACTTCGAGTCTTTCTTGGCTTTGCCTGCCGAACTCAGGATCTCCAGGGTTTTAATGTTTCTGTCCAGTGGGCTGGGGTTTCTGGGCCTGCTGGTCTCTGGATTTGGCCTGGACTGTTCGAGACTTGCAGAGAGACAGCAGGGTCTCAAGACACGAATGCTAATCCTGGGAGGAATTCTCTTCTGGACATCAGGAATCACAGCTCTTGTTCCGGTCTCTTGGGTCGCCCACGTGACAGTTCAGGAGTTCTGGGATGAAGCCATCCCAGAGATTGTCCCCAGGTGGGAGTTTGGAGAAGCCCTCTTTTTGGGCTGGTTTGCTGGATTTTCTCTTGTCCTGGGAGGGTGTCTGCTTAACTGTGCAGCCTGTTCGACCCGAGCTCCTCTAGCTTCAGGCCACTATGCAGTGGCAGAAATGCAAACTCAGTGTCCGTACCTGGAAGATGGAACTGCAGACCCTAAGGTGTAAGGCTTTGACAAAACCAGAGAGACACATCCTATCCCAACCAGTATGACAAAGGGGTCTTTGTTATCTAATGAAATCTATACTGCTCACACTTTCTCGTTCGTTAACTATTTTTCTATATACAGATTCCCCTCCCTCCTAAATCTGGAGAATGAGAGAAAATCTTATTTTTAAAAGAAAACGATGATGACAAACATTATATTTCCCTGGTATGTGTTGGTGGTTGTCCAATACAGGTGGTCTTATGTTTGAACGTGTTACTATTATATTAGAAAGGTTTCTATTGCTGGTAGACAGAAATGGCCACTAGTTTCTGTTTCCTATAGGAAAAAAAACAAATGATCTCAGTGTAATCTTTTTTTTAAGAGAGATTTTTGCTATAGGACGTTTGTGCTCGCCGGAGAGACAACGAGAGATAGAGACATAAAGCGAGAATTCACCTCTGGATTTTGGGCATGTACACACACGTATCTGGCGTGAGTTTTAAGCCAGCAGTTTCGGGACTCGAACTGTCGTCGACACGTGGCAGTCCAGCGATGTAACATTTACGCCATCTGTTGGCCCCCCTGAATGAAATCTTTTAAGTGCTCTATGTTAGTAAAACCACATGCTAAGACAATCACAACATGTAATTTCTTCAACAAGAACTTTGGACTTCTTTGAACAGAAATGGTTTTTGTCCAAGAAATTCAACTAGGCACCTTGTGAGACAGGATTTTATGAGGTTGATGGTTTTTAGTACTTTGTGATACTCTCAGATTTAGTGCAAGCCAATCTCCTTTATCATCTCATCCCTTAAAAGCTTCATATTGAAGAAAAAAAAATTCCGAAGGTGCTTGTTTCATATCCAGACCTTGACAGTTCATTTGCCCAATGAAAATTTTCCTTAGTTCAACTGAGAAATCATAAACATGGAGATCTATTTCTTAGGGATAAGCAGAAATGTTGATTTCACCCTGCAAAGTCCTGTTGTTAACTTCCATAGCACAGAAGGATATTTAGGCAAAGGTTTGAAAAACTCGTGTCGGGCCCGGCAGGTAGAGTGGTGGTTAAGGATGCTGGATTCCCACATGGCCGACCAAGATTTGAGTCCTGAACCTGGCAGCTTGCTTGCTCACTTTCCTTCTCTCTTTCCCTGTCCCTTTCTGGTCAAATAAAAATAAATAAGGTTAAATAAAATAATTCTGTAAACAAACAAAAAACTAGCGTTTATGAACATGTGCATCAATTTGACAGACAGGCATGTGGACAGATGTGGTATTTAGCTCACTATTGTTTTACACACTATGCTATGTATGCAAGCCTAAAAGATCTTTTACAAACAGGCCCTGACTTAAGTTCTAGAGAGATTTTTGGCAAGATTGGTTTATTTGGTTAAGAAACCCTTTTCTTGAACCTATTTTTAAAACCGGTAACAGTTGGCATTACCATACCATATGCACTGCAACGTGAGAACTACAGCAGATGAAAAGCTGACAGGTTCAGTGGGTAAGACAGAAAGCAGGAGTTGAACCATAACCACCAATTAAATGTTTTACGTTGAAGCTTCTTAATTCTTTGACTTGACAGAAAGGTTGGGAACGATATGAAAGCTATTTCTACTTAACAATGAAAGGAGAATGATTACTGCTTTATTTCACTGACAAACTGCTTCCTACCAAATTCAGCCCATAGGACACGAACATGATCCCGGCCACACCTTGGTATTACTGGTTTGCAGCACTATTTCCCGATCCTTTTCTGAAGCCTATTCAACATGGCATCAAACAATAGCAACACTGGCAAGAACCTTCCTTAATATACACAATGGAAAAACATTTCCGAGCTGTGTAAGTGATAGTACAAGTGTCACACTCCTTTTCACAGCACCCAAAGGGCAGGAGTGAGTTTGGCTAAAGCTCACAGGACTTTATAATGGCTTTAGTATTGAGAAATGGAACACAATTAGCTGGAATTTCATTATCTTTGCTGGGATGGGTTTTATCCTGTCTTACCAACTACCTGCCGCATTGGAAGAACCGTAATCTGGATCTAAATGAAATGGAAAACTGGACCATGGGACTCTGGCAAGCCTGTGTCATCCAGGAGGAAGTGGGGACACAGTGCAAGGACTTTGAGTCGTTTTTGGCTTTGCCTGCCGAACTCAGGATCTCCAGGGTTTTAATGGTTCTGTCCAATGGGCTGGGGTTTCTGGGCCTGCTGGTCTCTGGGTTTGGCCTGGACTGTTCGAGACTTGCAGAGAGACAGCAGGGTCTCAAGACACGAATGCTAATCCTGGGAGGAATTCTCTTTTGGACATCAGGAATCACAGCCTTTGTTCCGGTCTCTTGGGTCGCCCACACGACGGTTCAGGAGTTCTGGGATGAAGCCATCCCAGAGATTGTCCCCAGGTGGGAGTTTGGAGAAGCCCTCTTTTTGGGCTGGTTTGCCGGATTTTCTCTTGTCCTGGGAGGGTGTCTGCTTAACTGTGCGGCCTGTTCAACCCGAGCTCCTCTAGCTCCCAGCCGCTATTTGGTGGCGGAAATGCAAGACCAGCGTCAGCACTTGGAGATGAAAAGCACTCACCTGGAAATCTAAGCCGGAGGGGACCCATGGGATCTTCGCTTCAGGTCAGGCTTGCTCCACTCTGGATTTGGTAGGATTTCCCACTACACGGTCACTCGCTCACAAGGCTTTTGATTTTCTAAAATGTAGTTTCCCCCACTTTGGCTAATTAGCTTCTTAAGCTACGACCTCTTTCTAAGACTGGTGAACTACTTTTATCTTCTACTCTGACACCAAAACCAATCAAGACTTAATAGTAATCACACTGGTACTGTGGATGCTTTTCTCTCCATTTTAACTTAAGGCTCAGTGACTGCACAGAACTGGCAAATAAAACATTGTATTAATACTGATGGATCTTTGAAGGTAATCACACAGAGATGAATCATTTCAGCAATTAAAATTATTACTGCTAATCATTGACTTCTTTCAGGTGTTTAAGATAATCAACTATAATGAGACTAAGATTTTGTTGTGTATGTATTTGCAGTGCATGACATCTGATTATAGTAAAAAATAATTGCTGGCTCTTCAAAAGCTTTAGAGGCAAGAGGCATGGAACACATCATCTCATTTTCAATCAGAGACCTCAGTGTCACTAGGAGTCTTTCCCAGAGTCAGCCTCATCCATTCATGCCTCTGAGCAGAGGAGGGCAATCTCATGTCTTGGAAGATTCGGGTAGAATCTACCAGACAAATGTGCTTCTGTCCCTGCGCCTGTGCTCTCTATCTGGTGGTCACCATTCCAGACTGGCCTGGCTCTGAGCAGCCCTGGGGCCAGGCAGGTCAGGACCTGCATGTGTGTGCCGAGAGCCTCCTGGGACCACAGACTCATTTCTGAGTGTGTGGCCCACTGAGGAGGTGTGACAACAGAGCGTCTTTTCTGGAGCCCTTTGTTTTATTTGTACAATGAAAATATTCTGCCTTTTTTTTTTTTTTTTTTTAATCAGCAATATGTTAGTCCAAACAAGAACTGCTGGCTTGGGGAATTCTTCATGAAAGATTTTATGTTTGCTTGGTATATGGGTCAAGTGAACTCTGTGTTTTTCGCCAATCAGGGAAATCAATTGAACAATAAACGACACTGAAATAAAATATTAAGCAATAGGTATCTTTGATTCTTGTTTCTTTTCTTTTCTTTTTTTTTTTTTTAAAAAAAAAAAAACACTGAATTTTTCCCCCCACAAACACATGGAAAGTGCAGAATCAAAATTATTCTATGTGATGTATTTGCATACTTTTATAAACAAGACAAATTAAAATAGAAACATATTCAGAATTTAACCTGATTAAATATTTAGTTTAGTCCTGAGCTTTTGACATTTAATACAATATAGATAAAGCAATAGAAAAAAATTAAAATTTATTTGATTTGCATGCTACAGAGATTCAGCTAAACTTTGTTCACTTGGCTAGCAACTGTTTTTTTTGTACCTGTAACATTTAAGATTCTGATATACAAAACTGTGATAGCATACTGATAATTCAAACTTGAGAACTAAATATTACATTCTTTTTTACCCTGTGTGGAATAAATTCTACTTTTTAAAAATAGTATTTATAATATTAAAATTCATATTTGCCCATATGTTTTTGTGATCAAGTTATTAAAATGTTTCATCGCTATGAATCATTTGGGTTAGTACAATTGTGACAATGACAGGATTATTAAAAGCTGCCTATAAATACATAACACTATTGCTGATTTTTAAAGTGTGAAAAAGGATTATATTAAAATAAGTTTGTGTCTCATGTTAGAAATGAGCAAACTTTGTAAAATAAAACCAAAAGCATCTTGGTCACAACTGTTAACTACCAGCCTGAGACAGATTTTATTTTTTAATACTTGCCTGAAACTTTTTGTATTACAAAAAGTTAACAGCTAATCTGGTGAAGACTTATAAAGCTGTAAATATTCCAATATAGCCTCTTCTATGTCAAACATTTTAAATGGCCAGAACCAAACTATATATTAAACAGAACATAAATAAGACCGTAAATAAATAAATGAAGAAAATAAAATCGTACGGTACACCTACACGTAATTCTATAAACATGTTCACGGTCAAAGTAAGAAGCTGAACACAGCTGCCCTTCACTTTACATTAAATAAACTTGGCTTTCACGTGTGACCTGGACGTGGGTGAAAGTACTGTTTGCAGTTTTCCTTAGAAATCTAACAGAACAAACTGGGCAGCCCCGGAGGACTGAATTAGTCAATTCTCTAGGCTGGCTTCTGTTCAGAGTAGTGTCCAGTTAGTTATGTCTTCAAAGAAATTTACATTTAAGTGGTGGAACAATTACAAAAAAAATAACTAAAGGTCTAGGCTCAAAAACTGCTTATTTTGAACTTTGTTCTGATAAACTGTCTAAATGATGTATACTTCTAAGAAAATAAAAAAAAAAAATTATTGCTGGTGAAGACTGTAGCTTAGGAACCGAACTTTTTAAAAGAAATCATCCCTTTAAGATGATTTTGTACTTCTTACAAAAGAAAATGATGAAGTTTGCTATATAAGATTGCTTCTTCCAGTATAACAAACTCGGCTGTTTTAAATTGTTTAAATATTATATATGGTAAAAGCCTTCACGCTGGTAGAGCTGAACTGAGGATCTGTTTAATTTACGAAGTGCCTCTGCTGGGAAACTAAAATTCTGAGCTGGAGGACACTTCGGTCAGTTTGCATCCCTAACCTTGTTTATCCAGAATAGTTTTATTTCTTTTTAAACAATTTAGCCCATACTTCAAATGAATAATCACCCCGGCACACTATTCCCTTGATTTCTCAACTGCTTACCGTAAGTCCTGTTAGACTTTTCTAAAAATGGGCGCTGTAAAGTCATTTCTAGTCAATGTTAGAAATCGTTTAATATGCTTTGATTTTATTTTTGGCAACTTGGATTCAATCAAGACCTCCTCTCCTCTGCTCTTGGTTTTATTAAAACGAGTGCTGCTGTTTCCCTCCATGTCACCAGGACACCGGGGTCACCTATTCTACTGGACACAGTGTGCATACTTAGTAAATTCGGGCTGAGTCAGAAGCAGCAGTCTGTCTGACGCGTTGATTTTAGCGTATTTTAAGCTGGTGGGGTTCTTTCTTCTCCCTTCCCCTCAGTGTCATGAATCACAAGATCTTTAGTGTAGCCAGGAGTATGGTTTCTCTGTAGTCTTATATTCTTGCAGCCAGTACCCTAGTGATATAGTCTGGCTTCTTTAGACAAATATAAAAGGACGCAAAGGAAACCGTGCTAAGGAAACAAGGTGTGTGAGCACAGGGGCCGGAAGGCGTGCGGCACCCGTCTCAGGTGGATGGGCACTCCGCGTGTGCGCTCACACCTGCGCTCACTTCATGTGGGGGGAACTGCTGTGTCCCCGACATCGCCCGGCACTGCGGCCGTCCTCAGGGCCTCCGCACGGGAACGCACACTGCGACACCCAGTCGTTCTGGTCAGCTCGGCAAACACACGGGGCGCTGCCTCTCCTCTGCTTTCCTAAAAGGACGCCACGCGCACGTACCGCGCAGCGTCTGGATACCAGATTTCCCCATTTCTGTCATCTGGTTTGTTTTTCTTTTTCACACACTGAAGAATTACATTCAAGGTATTTTACAAATTAACATGTTGAAAATCTGATGTGAATGTTCTTCAAGAGTTGATAATTATGTTACCAAAAAACCCGCGAAAACCCAAACAAATGTTCAGTCTTTTACCCTCTAAGTGAGTGACTGGATGGAAAAATAGTTTCTCAAGGGATGGAATCACACATCGTCCGCTGGCAGGGAGGGGATGCTGATCTTCGCTCTGGTGAAGTAGGCGATCTTCTCCCTAGAGTCGGGTGAGAACACACGGCCTTAAATACGGTGGTGGGAATACCCTCTGGCCATTAAAACTGCCCCTGAGGAAACCAGCAGTTAGCGTAATGGCTATGTCGCTGGACTCCCACGTAGTCGACCGCGGTTCGCGTCCCAGACCCAGTGGCTTAAAACTCATGCCGGGCGCATGTGCGTGCGTGCCCAAGATCCCGAGAGGAGAATGGAGGAGAAGGGATTGCGGCGTGGCCATCCCCCCTGGAGGGTGATTTCTCGCTTTATGTCTCTCTGTCTCTCTCTGTCTGGCGAGCGCACGCGCCCTATAGCAAAAACCTCTCTAAAAAAACAAACAAACAAAGAAAAACTGCCCCTGAGAACCACGGTGATGTCTCCACGAGCCCGACACAGACTTCCCTGGGGTGGAACTCCAGTGATGAGTGATTCAGCGACTCAGCTTTGCCTTTTACAGGGAAAGCGTCTGGGGACAGCGGCTCCGGTGTACGGCCAAGCACCTGAGCCCCAGCTGTGAGCTCCCTTCTGGGGTTTCTAAGACTAGACAGTTTTTAAACCATCAGGGGCTCACTCTAGGTAGAGATGTGTTCCTACCAGGTAGGGGAGGATTCAAAGGGGCCAGAATACGATATTGAAACTTTTCAGTGACCTCAAAGAAAAGGACAAGTTGCCAGGAAACTCTACAACACTGAGACCACCCCAAAGCAGAGACAACCTGCTGCGTGACACCGTGTCTCAGATGGAGGGGAAGAAGGAGGGCTATCGTCACAAAGGCCAACTGTCCGCATCCTGAAGCAGGGATAAGGAGAAACCGCCTGATGGGAGGAGCTGAGGAGGACACTGTAGGATGGTTTCCAGGTTAGGAGAGCCACAGAAAGCGGGTTTAGGACTGCACAGGTACCGAGGGCGAGAGCAGTGTGTGACAAGTTTCTGCAAGCTGTCACCTCGAACACAGTATTCCACCAACGAGCACCATTACCCCAGGGCGTGGGAGATGAGAGCTGTGCGGAAGAGTAAAGGGACAGCTGAGGTGGCACAGCGTGATGTGACACTCTGCGAAGCTGAACCCATCTGGGAAGGTGCTGGGTTTGTGTCCCAGGGTCTCTCTGAGCACACCAGGCACGTGTGCACCTGCCTGTGACCTTGTGGCCGAGATTGGGGGTGGACTTCTGGGGACCCTGCTGGGGTGCCTGTCACTTCTCACTCTCTCAAGAAATAAGTGATCCCCCTGGGAACCAGCAGTTAGCATAATGGCTATGTCGCTGGACTCCCACGTAGTCGACCGCGGTTCGCGTCTCGGACCCGGTGGCTTACAACTCACGCCGGGCGCGTGTGCGTCCGTGCCCAAGATCCCGAGAGGAGAATGGAGGAGAAGGGATTGCGGCGTGACCATCCCCCCTGGGGGGTGATTTCTCGCTTTCTGTCTCTATGTCTCTCTCTGTCTGTCTGGCGAGCGCACGCGCCCTATAGCGAAAAACCTCTCTCTCAAAAAAAAAAAAAAAAAAAAGAAAGAAATAAGTGATTTAAAAAAAAAAAAAAAAAAAGAATAAAGCACTGGCCCTCCCTTAGGAGACAGTTTAGAGGAGGAAGTGTGGGGTCAGAAACAAAAAGTCAAGTGGGATGTTCTGGAGATGAAGGAAAGAATTGAGAAGAAAAGGACGAGTAAAAAACTGGACACTGGAAAGAGAGGGGTCTTGTGGGACAGTGTCCTTTGGGTTGTCCGATTCCCCAAGAGATAAATACGAATTTTAGAAAGTAGGAGCGAATGGCCACGGTGTCAGTGGAGGCTGTAGGCAGAGGTGAAAACCATGGTGTTTTCAAAGACCTGGATTAATTGTCCGTCAGTGCCTACATTTAAGGTATTTCACGTAATTTAGAAAAAAAAAATTTACCAGAGAGAGAGAGAGAGAAAGTGAGAAATCACCATCCACCTGCCTCCCAAGGATGGCCATGCTGCAATCCCTTCTCTTCCACTCTCCTTCTGGAATTTTGGGCATGCACGCACATGAGCCTGGTGTGTTTTCAAGCTGCTAGGTCCAGGACTTGAACCGTGCAGTTGGTCACGTGGGATCCAACACCTTAACTACCATGCCACCTGGCTGGCCCCACATAAAATTCTTGACTCCTAATTTCTCTTGAAAAATCAGGTGGTCAGAAAACACAGGGCTTCTGGGACTGGCAGGAGGCATGGTGGTTAGAGGTGAATTCCCATATGGCCGACCACAGTTCGAGTCCTGGACCTGGTGGCTTTCTTTCTCTCTCTCTCTGCTCTGTTTCTCTCTGGTCAAATTAAAATAAGTAAAGTTAAATAAAATAACTATTATAAAAAAGGAAGAAAGAAAACACAGGGCTTCTGACTCCAAGAGAAAAGAGAGGCTAGGGAGATGTCACGTCTGTGTGTGGGGTTAGCCTTCAGGCCCACCACTCTGTCTCTCACCCCAGCCAGGTATCAGCAACCAGGCACATCCTCATGGGTGCTGCCAGCTGCCAGCACAGTCTCTCATCCTGGTTCGGCTCCCCCATTCTCATCATCTGCCTGGTGACAGAAATGTGTCTGCTTCTTAAGGGAAGCAGGGATGGGTATGAATGCTTTGTTCTGGATTTTGGTGACAACCAGGAACTATACCACCCGCCAACAGTGCTGCTTACTCTTCAAGTGATCACCCGCCAGTCCCACCAGTCCTAAAGACCCAAGCAGTAACCACAGAGGACCCACGGCAGAATGGAGGCAGGGAAACCCAGCCCTACCACACACGCAGTTGGCAGCTTGCTTCCCTCCCTCCACTTCTGACCATGCTGTGGAAGGCCGGCCGGCATTTACACCCAGGCTCACCCCTCCATCCGGAACCAACCCCACGCCTCCTGACTACCCCTGCTCCACATGCTCCTGTCTTTCCCCACACTTCAAAGCGCCATCTCTCCTGGGGCTTCTCTCACTTACGCCTTCTCAAGACTGCTCTGTATAAAACCCACACCAAATCCACAGCAAACGAAACCTTCTCAGTGAGCCTCCTCTTACTTGACTAACTGTGGCCTCCCGGTCCCAGATCTGGGGGATTTTTCAGTTCCTTTCTTTTTCGTTGCCTTGACAGCATCAGAACAGCACTAAACAATCTCCTCCACCTCCCTGACTCGCCCCCGCCCCGGCCATGCCCTCTCGGTTCTCTGGCCTTCCTACATCCCTTGCTGCAAGCTCTTCAATGGTTGGTGCCTACCCGTCTTTTTTCTTGGTCACCTTTCCCCACTTTCTAGCCCATTTCTGTTGATGGAACTATGACATGGAGGAAAAACTCAGTTTTCATCTCCTGTCCTGACCCTTACTCTAGCTTTAGATTTCGCTTCCATGATGGTCTCGTGGCCCCGGTTACATGGGCTGCTGCGGGCACTGTGAGCCCGACATGTGCGAAAGCAGACTCGCGCCGTTGCTACACCTGCCCCTCTGCGGCGTTCTCCACCTCCAGGGCAGGCGCTCCACTGGGACCCGCCGACCTGCCCTTTGCTCAAGTCCATCAACACTGGCCTCCCCTTCCAGGCCTGTCCCTGGCCCCCTCTCCCCAACGCCTCTAACATCTGCCCCACACAGAGGTGGTCCTCCCACTTCCTTTTGTGCGTGGAGAGCCCTTCTGGCTCCCTCCCTAAAGCCCCGTGTACTGGGAGGCCAAGGCCTGTGTAGTCTGAGCCCAGCTCTCCCCACAGGCGCACCCAGTGGCTGGCTGCTCACACATGTGAACTTGGCACTGACCCCTAATTCCCTGGCTGTTCATGCTGATCTTCCTGCCTCAATGCCCTGCTCAAACCGACCACCACTAGTGCCTGAAGAACGCAGCCCTTCCTTCCATGATGGTGCAAATGCTGCCTTTCCTGGAATCTCCCGGCAGTGTGGGCAGCCCTGACACCTGCCCCTGCAGACCAATTCCTCCTCCATGCGCTCAGGTCCCTCCCTAGACCTTCAGCTAGCTTTTCCACACAGACTTGGGCCTGCCTGGTCCCCGGCCTGCCCCTCCATGGTGCAGAGCCCCACCAGGAGAGTGGGAAGACTGCTCTTTGTCTGCTTTGTAGGGCCTAGCATGGTGTGCCCGAGGAATGTCTGCACAAGGAGGGAACGATAAAGCCCCAAGAGCTATGCCTCTTTTGCTCTGTTCTGTATCCTATGTCAAGATTTCTCAGTGGGATGTGCAGTTCCTAAGAGATGGAGACACCTGGGCTCTTGTGCAGCCGGGCTTTAATCAACACTCCAACTCTTCTAGTTGGGTTTGGAACCTCAGGAAGGAGTCAGTGGAAGCGTATGTCTTCAACCTGGGGGTCAGGGGACTTTTGTCTCATTTTAATACGAACTGTCGCTGCACCTCAGCAGACCCCATGAGGTCCTTCGGAAAACCGTCCTGGGCTGGGGTCATTTACCTGAAGGACTGCACCTGCCGGGGCACCTTCCGGCTCTGCTCCCGGAGCCGGCACACATCCTTGGAGACTTGCCGCATCAGCTTCTCTGCGCTCAAACCTTGCTTCTGCTCCTCTTTGGATTGTTCGGCCTGGGAGAGGAAACGCGAACGTGAGAAACCTACTGAATACTAACAAGAAGTCGCTGAAGTCAGGCGAGAGGGCTTGAGAGATGGTGGACTTATGTCAGGAGGGCAAGCAGGTGGCGAGGAACGTGGGTGTCTCTTTTCACCCATCAGGGACAACACCCACCACCCCAGCTCACACTGAGGGAGACCAGGACTGAGACGGGGGCAAGTTTATTTTAACTGAATTTAAAATTTTTTTTACTGCACAGGCAATATGTGACAATTTGATTATATCTGAAAAACCTGAGAATTCCCCCAACGGTATCTGAAAAATACCCATAGCACTGTTTCCAAGAAATATGTACTGTTAGCATTGCCACCTCTTACTAATCCTTTTGATCCTTTTCTATCTTAGCCATTAAAAAAAAAAAAAAGGTTTAAAGTAGACTTAACCTACCAGAAAACCGCACATATTGTTCACTTAACTTTTACAGACAGGAGATGTCCCGTACCCAGTGTTGAGGAAATGACAGAACGTCCCCAGTTCCAGAACCCCTTTACCGCATGCGGGTCTCTACCCTGAAGGGCGCCGGCATTCTGCCTCTACCAGCCGTCCCATCCTGTGTGTGGATCTGAATGAGACAGTGAGGAGGGACTCCTAAGGTCTGATCACTTCCGTTCAACCTCATGCTTACGGGACTCATATATACCATTACCCGCTGCAGCTGCAGTTCATTCTTTTCACGGCTATGAGAATATTTCACTATGCCTTTACCACATGTTATTATCTGTGTTAATGTTGATTGACGTTTGGGTATTTTGCATAAATACATTGTTTTAAACTGTCAGAGGGCATGTGTGCTAGTCAGGGCGAGTGACAAAGTGAACGCTCCAGCGGGGCATGCTCATGGCGCTAGGCCTTCTCCCCCTCTCCACCCCGTCAGGATTTGGGACGCACACACATGTCCAGTGTATTTCTCAAGGTGCTGGGGACAGGATTCAGACTGCAGTTGGCCACGTGGGATCCAGCTTCCTTAACCACTGTCACTGTGCTACAGGGCAGGCCTACATGATAGTTTTGTTTGTTTTTGTTAGTTTTTTTGCTGTAGGGAGCGTGTACTCACCAGAGAGAGAAGGACAGAGAGAGAGACAGTGAGAGGGAAAGTGAACAGTCTCTCCCCAGGGGAGATGGCTATGCTGCACCCCTTCTCCTCCTGGGATTTTGGGCATCCACACACATGTGCCTGGTGTGATTTTCAAGTCTTCAGATCTAAGACTCGAATCACAGTCATGTGAGAATCCAGACCCTTAACCACCAGGTCATCTGCTGGCCCCCACATGATAAATTAAAAAATGAAAACAGCCCAATGATATATTAAAAGCTGCCTTTTCACTTGATTCATTCACTCACGCATGTATTCATCCACTATTCCAAGGAAAGGGAGTACAAGTCAGTGGTGAAGAGAGAACCCTCTGGAGCTGAACTGCCTGGCTTCGAATTCTGTTTCTGCCACTTTACTGTGTGACCTTGGGCAATGTGTGTGAGCTCCCTGTGCCTCGGTTTCTGTTTGTAAATTGGGAATAAGTACTTATTTCAAGGAGTTGTGAAGCCTAGATGAGTCAATATAGGCAAAGCGCTTAGAGCAGTATCCAGGACATCATTGATTCCACTACTTCAGTGTTCAGGACCTGCTGTGGCTGCTTTTGCTCTATGCTAGGCACTGTGCAAGATGGGAGATGTGAGCGGGTAAGATGAAGTCTGTGTGGGTGGGGAGCAGTGGAGGGGCAACAGCAAAAACTAGAGATTGAATAATTACTAAAAATTAATAATATAGGGGCTAGCAGTGGCATAGTGGTTAAGGTGCTAGACTTCCACATGGCTGACCACAGTTTGAGCCTTGGACCCAGTGGCCTAAAAATCATGCTGGGTGTGTGTATGTGCATATCCAAAATCCAGAGAGAAGAATGGAGGAAAAGGAATTGTGGAATGGCTATTTCCCCTGGGAGGGAGTGATTTCTCACTTTCCCTCCCTCTTTCATCTCTTTCTCTGGTGAGTGCACATGCCCTGTGGCAAAAACCTACCCCCCCAAAAAAACCCTAACAATATTTGTAAATACTTTCTTAACAAGTCTTCCTCATCAAAACATTTCTAAAAATAATTTTATTTTTTAGAACAGTTTTAGGTTCACAGCAAAGCTGAAAGTGACAATCCAAGGTCTTCTTAGATGGTCTATTTTCATGTGAGTTTGGCAGATGGTTTCTTTCAAGGTATTAGTCCATTTCTATTGGTTATCAAATCTGTGGGCACAGAGTTGCATATAGTATTTATTATTCTTTTAATGTCCATGGGCTCTATAGTGATATATCTTTCATTTCTTTTAAATTTGTGTTGGCAAAAGGCATGTGTGCTCGCTGGAGAGAGAGAGACAGACCAACCTTCCCAACCATGCCTCAATCCCTTCTCTTCCATTTCTCCCTCCTCTCAGAATTTTGGACATGCACACATATCCACCCTCGGTGTGTATTTTGATTTCCTTTCTTTCATTTCTGATATTAATAATTTAATTGTGTCTTCAACTTTCTTTTTCTTAGTTTGCCTGGTTAGTGTTTATCAATTTTAATGGTCTTTGGAAAGAACCAGCTTTTGGTTTCATGGATATTTCTTTGTGAATTTCCCATTTTCATTTTCATTCATTTCTAATTTTTATGATTTCTTACGCCTACTTTGGATTTAGTTCACTCCTCTTTTCCTAATTTCCTAATGTGAAATCTTAGATGACTGATTTTAGATCTTTCTTATCTACTAGGAAAGGTATTCAATGCTATAATTTTTCCTCTAGACACTGCTTTTGCTGTATCCAACAAATTTTAGTAAACTGTATTTTCATTTAGTTCAAAATATTTTATTTCTCTTGAGATTTCTTCTTTGACACCTTATTATTTAGACGTGTGTTATCTATTCTCCAAGTACAGATGGCCCCCCAACTTATGATTTTTTTAAACTTAATGATGGTGTAAAAGTGATACACATTCTGTGGAAACCATACTTCAAATTTTAAACTCTGATCTATTCTGGACTAGTGATATATGGTACAACACTCTCTCCTCATGCTGGGCAGCGGCAGCAGGACATTCTGTTTTTCACTTTCGGTACAGTATCAATGAATCACATGAAACTATCACACTCTATTCTAAAAGAGGCATTGTAATAGATGACTTTGTCCAACTGTAAGCTAATGTAAATGTTTTGAGAAGGTTTAAGGTAGGCTAGACTACGCTATGCTGTTTAGTAGGTTAGTTGTATTAAATGCATTCCAAATTACAATATTTTAATTTATGATGGGTTTATTGGGATGTAACCCTATTTAAATTAAGGAGCATCCGTATTTGGGGATTTTTTCCAGCTATAACTCTCTCTTACTGATTTCTAGTTTAATTCTATTGTGGTCTAACAGACACAGTATGACTTCTATATTATTTTATACTTATTAAAGTGTGTTTTATGGTCCAGAATGTGGCCTATGTTGGCAGATGTTCCATCTGAGTTGAGTAAAATGTGTAATCTTCTATTATATAAAGTAGTCTACAGATGTCAATTCCATCCAGTTGATTGATGGCACAGTTAGTTCTTCTGCTTGCTGGATCTGTCCATTTCTGATATATGTGATTGAAGCTTCCAACTGTAATAGTGGATTCATCTATTTCTCCTTCCAGCTCCATCAGTTTTTGCCTAGCATATTTTGGTGCTGTTAGACAGGTAAGTATTAAGGATTGTTATGTCTTCTTGAAGAATTGACCCCTTTGTTATTATGCAATGCCCTTCTTTACCCCTGATAACTTTTCTAGATGAATTCTACTCTATCTGAAATTAATACAGCTACTCCTGAATTTTTTTGATTAGTGTCAGCATTGATCTTTATCTATTTACTTTTAGTCTGTATGTGTTTTATATTTAAAGTGGGTTTCTTGTACAGAAAATAGAGTGGGCCTTGTTTTTTGATCAACTCTGATAACCTGTCTTATAATTAGTATATTTAGACTACTGATGTTTAAGTGATTATTGATATAGTTAGATTAATATCTACCATATTTGCTACTGTTTTCTATTTACTGCCCTTGTTCTTTGTTCCTATTTTTGTCTTTCATTCTTGTATTATTTTGTTTTAATTGAATGTTTTATGATTCTATTTTCTCCTTTATTATAGCATGTCAACTGTACTTTCCTTTTTCCTTTTTAGTGGTTGTCCTGGAGTTTGCATTATACATTAATAACCAATCCAAAAACAACACAACCAGTCCAAATCCACTTTCTGCAATCTAAGTTAACAGTACTGCAAGTACCTTATTACAACAAAATATTCTTAATTCTTCCCTCCTGTTCCTTGTATTACTGCTGTCATTCTTTCACTTATACATAAGCATATATAAGTATTTTATATACAAGTGAATACATTACTGCTATTCTGAACAAATTGCCTATGTCAATGACAAATAAGAAAAGGATTTTTAAAAAAATTATTTAATTTTAATTTTATTAATTATTATTCAGTTCAATCAGAGAGAGAGAAAGCAAGCTGCCAGGTCTAGGACTTGAACCACAGTTAGCCATGTGGGAGCCCAGCAGTTTAACTACCATATCACCTGCTGGCCCCAATAAGAAAAGTGTTTTATTTTATTTTTTATTTATTTATTTAGAGAGGTTTTTGCTACAGGGCACGTGCGCTCGCCAGAAAGACAGAGAGACAGAAAGCGAGAAATCACCCCCCAGGGGGGATGGTCACGCGGCAATCCCTTCTCCTCCATTCTCCTCTCGGGATCTTGGGCACACACGCACATGCGCCCGGCATGAGTTTAAGCCAACCCGGTCCAGGATGCGAACCACGGTCGACTACATGGGAGTCCAGCGACATAGCCATTATGCTAACTGCTGGTTCCGAAAAGTGTTTTACTTTTATCTTCACTTCAATACCTTCAATACAATGTCCTTCTTCAATACCCCTTCCTTTGTTTATGTAGATCTAAGTTTTGGATCTATATCATTTTCCTTTTTGAAGAACTTTTTTTTAACATTTCTTGCTAGATGGGTATATGGGCAACAAATTTCCTTAGTTTTTGTTTGTCTATCTAAGAAATTCTTTATTAATATCTTCCTTATTTTTGAAAGTTGATTCTGTAGCATACAGAATTCAACATGGATAGTTTTTTTCTCCTATTTAAATTATTTCATTCCACTCTCTTCTTGCTTGTGTGATTTCTGATAAAAAAGTCAGATATAATTCTGATCTTTGCTCCTCTATAAGTAAGGTGTTTATTCCTCTGGTTTCTTTCTGATTTTCTGTAGTTTAAATGTGTTTTATGCCAAGGTTTTTGTTTTTTTGTTCAGTGTTTTCTACGCTTCATGGATCTGTGGTTTGGTATCTGACATTATTTGGGACGAGTCTCAGGTATTATTGTTTCAAAAATGCCTCTGTTCTCTTATCTTTTTCTTCTCCTGGTATTCTCATTACACACACTTTATTTATTAAGAATTATTTTTTTATTTAACTTTATTTACCCATTCTTTAATTTGACCAGAGAGGGACAGCGTGAGAGAGCGAGAGAGCGAGAGAGCGAGAGAGAGAGAGAGAGAGAGAGAGAGAGAGAGAAAGAGAAACTGAGAAAGCAAGCCACCAGGTCCGGGACGCAAACCACGGTCAGCCATGTGGGAGTCCAATGCCTTTAACCACCATGCTACCTGCTGGCCCCCATTACACATACTTTACATCTTCTGTAGTTGTCTCACTGTTCTTGGATATTCTGTTCCTGTTTTTCCAATTTCTTTTCTCTTTGCTTTTCATTTTCGGCTTTGGAAGTTTCTATCGACATATCCTCAAGTTCAGATATTCTTTCCTTAAATCATGTCTATTCTACTAATGAGCCCATCAAAGCCATTCTTCATACTGCTACAGTGCTTTTCATCTCCTCTATTTGTCGGAGTTTTTCTTAAACTTTCTATCTTTATCTTTCCATTGTCCCTCTTACTTTTGCCTACTTCTTTCATTATAGTCCTCAGCATATTAATCACAGTTGTTTGAAATTCTTGGTCTGGCAATTCTAATATCCCTGTCATATCTGAATCTGGTTTTGATGCCTTTTCTGTTTCTTAAACTGTGTTTTATGCCTTTTAGTATGCCTTGTTATTTTTCTTTGAAAGTCAGACATCGTGCACTAGGTGAAAGGAACTCCAATAAATAGGCCTTTAGTAGTGTGATGGTAGGGTGTGGCGGGTATGGGAAGGGCCTGACAGCCTGTGACTGGTTCCGTCTTTCCATGGGCCTGTGTCCCTGAGCTGTAAATCTCGCAAGCAGTTCTCAGTCTTTTTCCTCACCTTAGGTGGGGCAGGATTATTGGCTGGCTGTTGGTATTTCCCTTTTTGTAAGGACTCTAATAAAATCCCAATAAAATACCTCACACTGAGGCTGGGCCTTCTTAAGAATAATGTTCTAGTGTATTCCACATAGCCATTACGCTAACTGCTGGTTCCCAAAAGACAACTCCTTTGCTCTATCTTGTGTCATCAGAAAAGTCATGATGCATTTTTGCACAGAAAAACATAGAAATACGTTTTGATGACATGCGGTGTCATCTGTGTCTACCTCTAAAACCAGTCCCTCTGAGAGAAATAAAAACGTAATTTAGCTGATCTGTGTTTGGGAGAACAGTAGGACCTTATACATATGAGTTAGCTTCTGTGGATTTTGGAAAAGCTGCTTTAAGAAAGGGAATTCTGAGTAAAATTTTTGGTGCTAATACAGGGTCAATTTTCACTGCCAACTCTCCCCAGGGGATGTCAGGAAGGCTGAGCTGCCTCGGCAGTGCACGGGGAAGTGGCCGAGTGCTGAAGCTCACATACGGCTACTCTTCGTCTAACAGGCAGAAACCACCGCCATGTTTATGGCAGCTACCAGGGACTGTGACTTGGTTGATTCGATCCGGTTTCCAGGCCTTGTAGATACACACACAGAGAGCCAGCTGTTTTCACAGTGAGACCTGTGGATGACACAGGAACTAGACACTCTTTCAAGTACTCTTGCCCTGCCATACTTTCCTGGACAGCACCATTACTTACTCCCTTACTTCCTGCCTCCCCCAGACCGGAGGGACCCATCTGCATACCCTCCTCAGGACTCCCAAAGCTTCTGAAGGCTCTGCGCATAGTAGGTGCTCAGCAGATACACGTTGAATGAATGAAATCAGTAAGCGTCTGGGAAAGCTAGGCTTTTTGATAATCCTTTTTTTTTAAGATTAACATTCTTTAATAACTCTCAAAAGTGTAAAACAACCCAGAGTTTTGTTCAATGATTACTGAGTATAACGAAGTCTCTAGAAAGCCATAAAAGAAAGATTGATGGATTTCAATATAAGCAAACATTTCAACTTCCGTAATTTGAAAGGCATTCATTCAAAAAACAAATGATAGAATGGACAAAAACATTTGTAACTCAAATTGCAGTCAGGTGTAAAAAGAGGACTTTCAAGGAGAAAATGATAAAATACCACAACCCAAAAAAAAAAAGGCACTGGGTATAAAAAGGCAGTTCACAGAATAAACACAAATGGCAAATAAATATGAAAGGCCACTCGCTCTCATCAATAAACAAAGTAATACCTTACTTTATGGGGAAAAAAAGTTTTGGCACAGCTAGTGGCATGGCGGTTAAGGCGCTGGATCCCACATGGCCAACTGTGCAGTTACGTGTTCCGGATCCAATGGCTTGAAAACCATGCAGAGTATGTGTGGGTGTACACTGTCCAAAATCATGAAAAGGGAGAAATAGAGGGGCAGGGACTGCAGTGTGACTATTCCTCATGGGGGGTGTTGCCCCCTCTTCTCCCCATTCCCTGTCTCTTGAGAGTGTACATAGCCTCTGGCAAATTAAAAAAAAAGAAGGAAAAAAAGAAATGTATTTTTTGGGTCATCAGAAAAGTCATGACGCATTTTTGCATAGAAAAACTTAAATATGTTATGACATGTGGTGTCATCTAAAAGCAGTCTTGCCAATGTGTCTACCTCTAAAACCAATCCCTCTGAGATAAATAAAAATCTAATTTAGCTGATCTGTGTTTTGGGGAACAGTAGGACCTTATAAATACAAGTTGGCTTCTGTGGACTTTTGGAAAGCTGCTTTAAGAAAAGGAATTCTGGGGGCCAGCAGTTGGCATAATGGCTATGTCACGGGACTCCCATGTAGTTGACCGCAGTTCGAGTCCTGGACCCAGTGGCTTAAACTCATGCTGGGTGCGTGTGCATGAGTGCCCGAGATCCCAAGAGGAGAATGGAGGAGAAGGAATTGTGGCGTGGCCATCCCCCCACGGGATGATTTCTCTCTTTTTGTCTCTGTCTTTCTGGTGAGCACATACGCCCTACAGCATAAACCTCTCAAAAAAAAAAGGAAATTCTGAGTCACATTTTTGGAAATTTCTTTTTTCTTTCATGAGAGAAAAATAAGCACCCTCAGCTGTCTCATGTCGCATTCCCCTCCCTCCTTGTGCCCCCAGATTTTCCAGCAAGCCAGGATCATGGGCGTGGGTGCCTGGTGTGTGCAGATCAACCTAGGAACCAAGCTCCGATCCCCCATATGGCTTCCAGCATCACAGAATGTTGCACCCCCACTGCACCATCATGGCTGGGCCAAAGCATACCTTTCTCACCTTCCAGACTGCAAACATTTTAAAGGATTGCTAGCACTGGGAAGAGGAAGGCATTTGTCCCAGTCCGTAACATCCCACAGAGACACCCTCCTCCCCAGGCGGAGGCAGTCTGAGTCACACGCCTCATCGGGCAGGGGGCACAAGTATTGGGGAAGAGGCTATAACCGCTACAAGTCAGAGGCTGGGACAGCGCAGGTCAGCTTCTCTCCCCATGGCCCCTAAGCGATATGCTAAGTATCAGAACAGAAAACACGGCGCTGCTGAGTGGACACCTCTGGTTACGCTGGTGGTAAAGGAAATGGTCAGGAAAATTCTGAACACCAGAATATGTCTGCTGTTTTTTGTAGCTTACAACCAAGTCTTATGAGAAACCAACTCAGGCCAGAGCTATGTAGTTGGCACAGAGACAGAAGGGAAAACAGCCCTGGTAAGGGTGGTAGCCTCAGCTGCAATCTAAGTCGACAGACAGTCCCATAACTGAGATCCTTCTCAACCCGAAAAGCTAACTGCTCAGTTATAATTTAAAGAGTCATAACCTACAGAAGGACAGAAGACTGGTGCTGGCAAGAGGGAATTACAAATCTTGTCTTCCTGAGACTAGCAGTTAGCGTAATGGCTATGTCGCTGGACTCCCACGTAGTCGACTGCGGTTCGAGTCCAGGACCCGGTGGCTTCAACTCACGCTGGCGCGTGTGCATGCGTGCCCAAGATCCCGAGAGGAGAATGGATGAGAAGGGATTGCAGTGTGGCCATCTGCCCAGGGGGTGATTTCTTGCCTTCTGTCTCTCTGTCTCTCTCTGTCTTTCTGGCGAGCGTACGCGCCCTACAGCAAAAACCTCTCCAAAAACAGAAAAAAAAAAAAAAAAAAAAAAAAGAATCTTGTCTTCCATCATGCCCACTGTTGCAGACAGAAGTGAAAGAACAAGGCCTAAAAGACATGACAAGGGGGGCTGGCAGGTGGTGTGGTGGTTAGGGTGCTGGACTCCCACGTGGCCAACCACAGTTTGAGTCTCAGGCCTGGTGGCTTGCTTTCTTACTTTCTCTCTCTTTCATTCTCTTTCTCTCTCTGGTCAAACTAAAAAATAAACAAATTAATAAAATTAAATGAATAATTCTTAAAAAACACAGAACAAAGGACCAGCAGATAGGATAACGATTATGTCACTGGACTCCCATGCAGTCAACTGTGGTTTGAGTCCTGGACCCGGTGGCTTGAAACTCATGCTGGGTGCGTGTGCGTGCGTGCCCCAGAGAATGGAGAAGGGATTGCAGCTTGGCCACCATCCCTGCTGGAGGGTGATTTCTCGGCTTCCGTCTCTGTTTCTCTAGCAAGCACATGAGCTCTAGAGCAAAAATCTCTCTCAAAACATAAACAAATGACACAAGAAGATCTTTGACAATGGTTCACAGCCAAATTGATCACCAGTCATTCTCCTGCTAAGAATATATACTTTAGGAATGCCACAGAGACCAGCAAGATGCAAAAATAGGAACAGAAATGTTCATTTCCACACTGTTTACAACTGAAAATTTAGGAAATTATCATTAGTAAAATAATTTAAAATGATGATTTATCTATATGGGCAAGTACCTTAAACATAATAAATTACAGCAACATTTACTAATCTGGGAAGCTGCTCATTATGCATTACTAGAATTAAGTGGGGGGAAAATAGTAACGTTCAGAATAATGTGTCTCTATGACCCTATTTTTGTGTAATTCTTCCAGGTAACACATACACACACCCTCCATAACAAAGAACTTTAAGGGGCCAGCTCTGTGGTGCAGGGGTAATGCACTGCTTAAGAGAAGCTGGCTCGCACGTGGCACTTCGGTTCGAACCCAATCTGGTCAGCCTAGAAACAGGCTGGGCACAGGCAGGAATGGCCGTGATCTGATGGGCTGAGACTGGAGGAAGGAGATCATGGCATGAGCAGACCCTGGGGAGGGCTCCTATCTCTTTCTTCCTCTCTCTCACACATACATGCATGCGCATGGTCTAGCATGCATTTTTTTTTTTCTTTTTTTGGAGAGGTTTTTGCTATAGGGCGCGTGCGCTCGCCAGACAGACAGAGAGAGACAGAGAGATAGAAAGCAGGAAATCACCCCCCAGGGGGGATGGCCACGCCGCAATCCCTTCTCCTCCATTCTCCTCTCGGGATCTTGGGCACGCACGCACACGCGCCCGGCGTGAGTTTAAGCCGCCGGGTCCGGGACTCGAACCGCAGTCGACTACGTGGGAGTCCAGTGACATAGCCATTACACTAACTGCTGGTCCCACACCTAGCATGCATTTTTAAGAAACTTTAGAATGAAAGAACTGGAAGGATGTACATCAAATCGTCAGTGGTGGTAATCTCTGAGGAAAGGGCCTCGAAGAGGACTTCTATTTTAGTTTTATAGTTCTCCATTATTTAAATCGGTTATAATAAAGCATGTGTTACTTTAAGCCATTTTCCCCTAAATCTTGAAATATTCTCAATGTGTGGCACACTTAACTCATTTTAAAAGAAAGATGAGATTTTACAAGATTTCTTTCTTCAGCAAATATTTACAAAGAATCAATTATATTCACACTACTTTACGGAAAGCTAAATATCCTACAATGGGACATGCTAGTACTTTGCTAATACTAACACTCTGTCGGAATAATTTCTGATTGTCTCACCACAAAAGATCCTTTTTACAGATATATTTTACTGCCTCCCTTTTCCGCTCCCTCTTTTGAAAGATTCTGTCTACCAGAGCAGTCTGTATCTGTTAATAACAATCTTTTGGTTATTTTATAATTGACAGCATACTTTAGCAGTCACTCAGAGCTTCTGAATTTATGTAATTCAGGGTCAAAGGGCACAAATGTGATATTCTGGTTACTTTGTGAAGTCCTATTTTTAGTAAATGGATTATTTTTTATATGGTCCCACATAAGGAACTACTGATTTAGTACATACAAAGACATGACTTCTATGATGCTGTGTTTATCAAATTACTAAATTAGTAATTACCACAAAATATTACTACTGGGACCAGGAGATGACATATTGGGTATGTCACTGGACTCCAACATAGTCAACTGAGGTTCGAGTCCAGATCCTGCAGCTTAAAACTCATGCTGGGTGTGTGTGCGTGTGTGCGTGTGTGCCTAAAATCCCAAAAGGAGAATGGAGGAGAAGGGTCTACAGCGTGGCCATCCCCAGGAGGATGAATTCTAGCTTTCTGTCTCTCTGGCGAGCACATGTGCCCTATAGCAAATACCTCTCTTTAGAAAAAAAATTACTAAAATTCTTGATAAATTACCACAAGAATAAGTCCACACTAAAATAGCCATCTGCTGACTGACCAGAACGACAGATAAACCAAGAAAAGCCTGAGAAAAAAAATATAAAAGTCATCAAAAAAGTTCATGAAAACGCATATTGTAAAATAACCTATGCATGGATTTTATTTTTTTTTTTTTTGCACCAAAATAAACTCATGCTGGGCCAGCAGGTGGCATAGTAGTTAAGGTGGCTGTATCCCATGCAGCTAACTAAGTGGTTTGAATCCCAGATCCAGCAAGTTGGAAAACATGGCAGGTCCATGTGTGTGCATGTCTGAGTCCCTAGAGTGGAGGAGAAGGGACTGCAGCATGGCCTTCCCCCAAGGGGCTGCCTTGTCACTTTCTCTCTTTTTCTGTCTCTCTCTCTGGTAAGTGCACACACCCTATAGCAAATTTTTTAGAAAAATGAAAAACCCTCATGCTTTCAATCCCATTTTTCCACAAGCTTTTTGAAGCCCGCATATATATATATTGGGTTATATGTAGGCAAGAAAAGTCTGACCTAGTTTTCTTACTTAAAAATGTATTTTATCAGATCAGAAATAAAGCAGGCTCCCAGGATCCCATTCTCAGTCTCTTGTTGCCTTTCACATGAATGAAGCATGGCTGTCTGTCTTATTCCTTGGAGACTACCACTGTGACAATCCCTGAGTTGCCTAATGGCTGCTGACATTTTCAACTATCAGCATTTCTGTGGTGACTGCGGAATTACTTTGAAACTCAGCTTTGTTTTGCATGAAATAAGACTGACTGTGAAACACACAGGTATTCGCTCCCCTGCGGAATAAGAATGCACTTCACTGAAGACTCTATCTGCCTCTGCATTTATGTGTTTATACCCACAACTCCGTATATCTTTTTGCAAAACTCTGGGTGACAAAATACAGCGAGAGAGTTGTTATCAGCTGTTAATAGGAAACAAGTTGGTGGGCAGTTAAATCTCAATGCTGGACACTATTGAATCATTAAGATGACTTTTGTTGAATGAGGTGTGTTAATATCTTTAACATCTTTTTCTTAGTAGAGTCTAACTTTTAACAGTGTTAACATCTGTATTATTTTAAGCTTTAAAAAAGACTAGCACCACAGAACTTAGGTATTTTGACAGGGAAACACCATGAGGAAGAAAAAGAAATTTCTGCTTTGTATGAAACACTTTCTTTGGAAGAATACGCGTGGCATGCCTCTCCCAACTCACTCCAACAAGGGATGATAGGATACTTTCGAGGACTGAAAGCCAGTTGCATGCCCCAGACTCCGAGAAGGTGGTGATGGCGGTGATGGTGCTGGTGGTGATAGGTGATTAACCCTCAGTATACACGATGTACATTAGCCTGAACCACAGAAAAGTCCAGTGATACACTTACAGTCATGTTGGGAACACAATCCAGTCTTAATTTACAGTCCTGAGCTTCTTGCTCTGCTTCCTAAGGGGGTTGTACAAGTACATGAAGACACTAACTAAGATCTCGTTTTTATTCTGAGCTACAAAACAGACTTTCAGCCACAAAGGAGGAAGGTTATGGAGTGTGACCCTGAGACCTGACAGCTCTCCCTGACGAGGGAGGCAGGTCTAGAAGCTGCCGCTGCCTTGAATTCACTGCTTTTCTGGGAGCCATATATTTTATGGCAATTGGCCGACTCTTGGCTCATCATTAGGCACTTTATGATCTTCTCGCTGAAAAGCTCACAAATCCCAACACCACAGGACTATGGTGGAAACGAAGGGCAGTGTGTGTGTGTGTGTGTGTGTGTGTGTGTACATTAGCCAGCGGATGTGGAAGAGAAGCAGGAGAGAAGTCGGTGGTTATTATCATCTTCAGCAGCCATAACTAAAGCATGTAATTGAAAGAGTCCGTATGTTCACAAGGCTGGTTATTACAAGATGTCAGTGGTGAGAAAGAAGTACGTAACTCACTCTATGTAAAACTAAAAACCATCTGTGCTCAGGGGACTCAAATCATTTTAAACACAGTATAAATGCAACTTGTTTTGCAAGCCTTTCTGTTCACTGTTGCTTGATGTCAAACTGCCTCTAGGCAGAAGGAAGCAAAGATGGAGGGGCAGTGGGCTTGGCTGGTGCCATGGTTTAAACACCCACTCTGAAATTCATGTTGAAATTTAACTGCCACACTAATGTGTAAGAGGTGGCATTATGCCTTAATAATAAAGGGCTTTTGGGAATGGGCTTTCTCTCTCTTCTGCCCTCTATCATGGGATAATTCAGCAAGATCTTGGACTTCCCAGCCTCCAGAACTGTAAGGAGTTAGTTTCTGTTGTGGGCCCAGCCTCTGTGGCACAGCTGGAGTACTGAACTGCAGCGCTGGAAGCCAAAGGGCTGATCATGGAGGGTGCTTTCTGTCTCTCACGTTGTGCACATGTGCTATTTGTTACAGCAACACAGAATGGGAGAGTGTTATTTGCTACAGCACGGTCAAAGATCTACTTTACGTAACCTGCAAAAGACAGCACTGTGAATGTCCTGACTTGGAAAAGCTTCTGGTAATCACATCTCACCTTGGTCTTCAGAATTAGAGTACTGTGTGCACTGTATAGGCTGGATTATTTTAAGCCATGTGGGCTTCAACTTCCACAAATTTCTCTGAATCTTCTCATTGGAAACACATTTGATTTGCTCTCAAATAGATCACAACACCTTGCAGCAAGAAAAGATTTTGGTGGCCTTCTAATTCGATCCTCCTATTTTATAGATAGGTATATGAAATCCTACTAGGACATGAAAAAGAAAAACAGCTAAGATATGCAGACTTTCATGACATTTTATAAGACTAACTTGTTTTCATGTATTTATTTGGTATCAGTGAGAAAAAGGAAGGAGTTGCAGAGAAAAAAAATGAAGGAGGGTGATGGGACAGCAGAGCCAGCCTTATCGGCAGGAGCTATCTGACTCCGGTCCCATCAGTGTGCATGGGGCTCCTGACCTTGCTGCTGTTAGACTCTTCATTTTCACTGAGACCTTGTTCAGGGACCTGCAGCATGTAACAATGACTCTTTCACTGGTGATCACTTAGCCTAGCTAGCTAGTATGGGCTCTGGATTATGCAAAAAAAATAGTGTTTTGTATTAGGTTGTCGGGAAAGTCATGACATATTTTTCTATGCAAAAATATGAGCCCTTCCCCTCTGACAAAGGAGTTTACACTAAACTGCTAACAGCATCTCCACGTGATCTTCACAGTAACAATTTAAGTAAACAACAGCAATGATATGGAGAAAGCTGAATGCAAATGAGCGACACAACTATCTTAGCTTGTAATGGCTCTTGATTATTTAGTTATATGTTTACTTAAGCTGGGATTTTCTCCATGAGAACCAGAAAAACATCTCACTCTGAATCACACTCCTCTGCCATGTCGGCTCAAATTTTCTTGCCCTTCCCTGCTGCCTGAGTGGTCATACGCTTTCTTTGGGGTCTGGTGGGCTTCATGAAGCTGCAATGAGTGTCCCTCCTCACATCTCTTCTTGGGCCCAAGTCACGGGCTTTCCAGTCGAGGCCAAAGTGTGCCATGAGATTGCCTGGAACCCTCAGATGCACATGGATACAATCATCCTTTGTTCTTTTTTCTCTCGGAGGGACAACTGCGATGCAGTTTGCAAGGCTTAGGAGGGCTGGCCACAGGAGCAGGTAAGCTGCACGCTTCCTAGGAACCTCCTTCCTTGCTGTGCTTCTACTCTAAATAAAGTTTTATTAGACCACAGTTGTAGCCATTTAGTTAAAGCTTATGCTGACTGCTTTTCTACAGTGGTAGAGTTAAGCAGCAGCAACTGAGACTAAGATGTTATAGCCCCCAAAGGCTAAAATGTTTACTGACCTGGACCTTTACAGGGTAAGTCTGCTGATGCTGTTCTATATGAAGGTGGTATAGACATACATACATGCATTTTTACATTTCTGCTCATAAAGTGCTACAACCTTCTCCATACTGTACTGTACATTTTTGTCCAATGTATTACTTGATACTGGATATTCTTTAATACTATTGTGAATATTCATTTTTTTTTTTTCCTTCAGAAGTTTTTGCTATAGGGCGCGTGCGCTCGCCAGACAGACAGAGAAAGACAGAGAGACAGAAAGCAAGAAATCAGCCCCTGGGGGGATGGCCACACCATAATCCCTTCTCCTCCATTCTCCTCTCAGAATCTTGGGCACCCACGCACACGCGCCTGGCGTGAGTTTTAAGCCACCGGGTCCGGGACGCGAACCGCGGTTGACTACGTGGGAGTCCAGCGACATAGCCATTACGCTAACTGCTGGTCCCCACTATTGTGAATATTAATAATTAAATTTTCTAGCTGTTTCAGATCAGTGTACAGAAATACAACATATATATCATTCTTCCATTTATCCCTCTTGCTGAACTTCCTTATTTGTAACAACTTTCACATTTTTAAAATGTATACAACCATCTTACCTGCCCTTAATGATAGAAATATACTTTTAAAATATCTATTTTGTTGATTTTTGTTTTTAAGTTTTCTTTTTTAAAAAAATTTTTCAAACATGCAATTATAATACGTCACTTAGCTTTAAAGTAAATTTACCCAACATGAATACACCTCACACCAGTCTAGTTGAAGATACCATACATGTTATCATCAACAGACAAAAATCCATTTCTATGTCCCATCAATTTTTCTTAATTTCTTTCCTCATACTTTCCCTCTTCTTCACCTTATCCCCACACTGTGTCCAGGATCCATAACCACTTTTCATGCTTCTGTATACTCTAATCTTTCCATTTTCACCATAGAGTGTGGACAGTAGGTTTATATTAAATGGAGACATACAATGTCTCTCTTTCATAGCTTGGCTTGCTTCACTCAGCAGTAAGTCTTTCATATTTGTCCACTTTCTATCAAATGCCAAGATCTTGTTTTTTAAGGTTGAGTAGTATTCCACATATGCCACACTTTTAATTCATTCATCTGTTTGTGGACATTTGGGTTTATTATCTTGTTGATCTGTATTAACTAGTATTTTAGTTAGGATTTTTGTATCTATACCTAAAAATTAAACTTGTGTGTGATTTTCCTTTTTGATAGTATCTTTATCTGGTTTTGGTCTCAGGGATATGGGTCACATAGAACATATAAGAAATGTTCTGTCTTTTCTAAGTGTGTTTAAGACCTTGTATAAAGCTGAGGTAACTTGTTTAAAAATCTGGTGGATGGGGCCAGCAGATGGCATGGTGATTAAGGTGCTGGACTCCCACATGGTCAACTGTGGTTCGAGTCTTGGACCTGGTGGCTTGCTCTCTCACTTTCTCTTTCTCTCTCTGGTCAAATTAAAAATAATAATAATAAACTTAATTAAATAATTTTTTAAAATTTGGTAGAACTTGTCTATATACAATATATATACAACAATATACAGATCTTATGCTTTGTGGGTAAATTTTAATTGCTGCTCCCATTTCTTTACCAGTAACAACCCCCACTTTTTAAGTTCATTTTTTTTTCCATCAGAGATAGAGAGAGAAAGGAACCCCCACAGGGTCTTTAGGTTGTGTTCCACCCCGAGTCTCACCAGCTCAGATCACAGCCACATGTGTCAGATGAGTACAGGGGACATCTTAACATAAACCTGGATCTCCTAGTGTGGTTGGCTGCATTACTGCCACGCCACCATCTGGTCTCTCTCCCTTTTTTCATCAGTTGTAGCATGTTATGCGGTCCTAGGTATCTGTCCAAATTTTAGGCATTTATATTTGATAGTATTCAATTATATTTTAATTCTCAAAAATTACTTATAGTTCTGTTCTTTTTTTTTTTTTTAAAGAATTATTTTACTCAACTGTATTTATTTATTTATTTAATTAATTTGACTAGAGAGGGGCAGAGTGAGAGAGAGAAAGAGAAAGTGAGAAAGCAAGCCGCCAGGTCTGGGACTCAAACCTCAGTCAGCCATGTGGGAATCCAGCGCCCTTAGCCACCATGCCATCTACCGTCCCTTAGTTCTGGTCTTCTTTCCTTTTATAATACTCTATTTTCTATCCTCTCTTTATGAATCTTACCAGAGTCTTTTTTTTTTTTTTTTTTTTTTTTTTTTTTGGTATAGCAAAGCAAGGAATTTATTAAAAGAGAGGGGAGGAAAAAAGAGAACTCCCAAGAAGAGAGGGGTCCTGGAAAATGGGTTGCACTGAGTCTTTTTTTTTTTAAGTTTTCTCAAAGACCTAACTTTTTGCTTTCAGCTTTCAAGGTTCTCTGCACATAACGGAGATTAGACAGCAGTGAAAACAAACTGCAGTAACACACAATTTATAGATGAATCATAGCATTATGACATAGAGGAAAGAAAGTAAGTCCCAGAGTTGTGTAATTATGGCTACCTAAAGATCTAGAATTTCATACCCTGAGAAACAGGAAACAAACAAACAACAGAACGCAGCGATGCCAAATTCTGTTTTAATCTATGGTGGTAAAATTCCAGCGCAGCTTTGCAAAAAGCCTGTGACCTATAAAGGTCAAAAGGCTGAGAAATTTCTCCATAGTTAAAGTTGGTCAAGAGTTCGGAGTTATTGCCAACGTTGAATTAATAGATCCAGGAGTGTGACAATGAAGTTAATCACTATCACTGAGAGTCGGTCACTCCAGCTCTCAGCCCCACCTTCCACCCTGCAGGGAGGCAGCCTGCCAGGTGGCAGCGGTCACAATGCCGTGTGCCGGGTGGCAGCGCCACTAGTCACGTAATATTCTGGGTTTAAAAAAATTTAATAGCAGGGGGAGATGTGTTCCAAGTTCTAGAAAAAAGACTCTAAAGTTTTCAGCAAAACTGAGGTGTGACTTTAGAACTATCTACGTCACAGATTTATTTATTTATTTCAAAATATTGCCAAGGACACGTGCAGTTATCAGAAAGAGACAGACAGAGGGAGGGAAGTAGGAAGTCAGCCCCTGGGGGTGGCCACACCGCAATCTCTCCTCCTCCACACTCCTCTTGGGATCTTGGGCATGCACGCACACATGTCCAGTGTGATCTCCAAACCACTGGATCCAGGACTCAAATCATGGTTGGCCATGTGGGAATCCAGCTGCCTTAACTACCATGCCACCTGCTGGCTTTGCAGATTGTTAGTTTTCATTCATTAATTAGTTAATTACAATAATTTCTTTTTTGCCAACAGGCACTTAAACTTGCCAGAGAGAGACAGAGAAAGAAAGAGGGAGAAAGCACCCTGAAGCGGGCATGGTCATGCTACAATCCCTTCTCCAGTTCTTCCTTCCACTGGGACTCTGCGTGCGCACACACATACTGTTTTTTCCAGCTAGGGCTGGGGCTTGAACCACACGGTGGGCCTCATGGGATCTGGCTCCCTTAATCACTAGGCCATGGGCCGGCCTTACCTGGCAGACTTTTCAAAAGGTGAACTCTGGACGAGCCCCTAAGGGGTGAGGAGACGCCAGGCTCTGTACCTGCTTCTCAGCTTGTTTCAGGAGCTTCTGGAACCGCTCGTCCTCCAGCACGCCGGGGGGAAGGTCGGTCTCTCCCTGAGCTTTCAGTTCCTCCAGCTTTTGCCGTAAGCCCCTCAAGGCCTGCAGCTCGTCATTGAGGCGACTCTGCCGGGTGAGGGACGCCTGCAGATCCAGTTCTAGGTCGAGAGATGTACGCACGGGGCATTCTTGTGCTGCCCTTCTAAGGACTGGCTGGCAAACCGCCTGGAGGGTTAGAAAACAAGATGATGACACACCTTCATCACAGGGACAGCCCTTCCTCCCCTCAAGCACACGGCAGGATTGCACTTCCTTGCTCCCCGGAGGTAAGACCATCACCAGCCGAGTGACTTGCTCTGGCCAAGGAAAGGTGAGTAGGAGGACGTGCATCACTCCCAGGCAAAAGCCTTCGAGGCCAGAGTGTGGGAGTGAGGCCTGCACGTTCCTGTCCCCTGCTCGAGGGACAGCAAAGACCCACGGGACGGGCTCCCTCCGCCTAGGTCCCAAGTGGGAACGAGGAGCAGGGCATCCGGCCCACATAGACAAACAAGTAGCTAAGGAAAAAAAAAAAAATACACCCTTATCGTTTTGAACCAGACTTTCACAGTTATTACCACAGTATGGCCTAGCCTGACCAATTTACTACACGAAGCCTGTCTCATGTGGAAAAAGAAAGTTCCTGAGAAACGGGTATTACAGGGACAGCCGTTGTGGTACAGCTGTGTTGTAACCCTCTGCAATGATGGGCCCACGTGAAGAAGTCCTGGGTTCGCATCCCGAGGTCTCCCTATCCGTGTAGGGTACATACATGCGTCCCCATGGTTCAGTCTGGTTTAGTCTGGAGTTGCACAGTGGCGTGAAGACCTTGCTGGAAGTCCCTCCCTCTCTCAATAAATAAATAAGTTTTAAAAAATGTGTGTTATGAAAAATTATGCCTGAATTGCACATTTTTTTTTACACCAAAACAAACTCACACTTGAATTCCATTTTCCATAAACTTTCTGAAGTTCCCTTATCCACAACAAACTAACATTTCCTTCATTTCAGGACACCAGCTATATCCTGCAGCTCTCGATCTTGCTATCACTTAGGTGAGCGTGGCCAGAACACAGCTGGTCAGTGGGGCTACGGGCCTGCCTCCCTCCTCTAACCAATACGCGCATTCCCACCTCCTTCCCCGATTTCCCAGTGTGTGCTCTGCTTTCAGAGCTGCACAGCCGCCGTTCTCCTAGGACCAATCTTCCTCATTTATCAAGCACTCATTATTGAAAATGCATGAACAATTATCTGCTGGGAGGTTGCACGCAAACACTAGGAAGAGAAGACACAACCTTCGACCTTGAGGGCTTTGACCAGACGGTGGCATGAAATGGTCAGCAACAGTTACTGCGAATGAGCCCTCAGTGCCACAGGACATCAGGGGAGGACTGAGCAGTGAGGGCCGGGTCAGGCTCCCTTGAGGAAAAGAACTGTATGTCCCTACTCGATATGTACCGAATGCCAGTGCTCTACAGCAGAGACTGAGTCTGGAAGGTAGAGTAGCAGGGAGGGCAACTGTAGATACTAGACATAGTATTGCAGGGGGTGGGGGGAGTAGGGGGTTGATAATAGATGGAGGGAGGGAGGGGACCAGGAGAAAAATACATTTAACTGACACAGAAATGAAAAGTTATTTGCTGATGATAATGTATATGATAATGTCTTTTTCTTGACTGATATGTACCTCATTTGTGCTGGAAAAAGCAATGTTGTAGACTGTAAAGATATATAGTGATTAAATGTAAATGAATAATAATAATGATAAAGAATTTAAACTAGCCTGAGTAAGACTACCTAGGCAGAGGGGAACAAGGAGAGTATTTCTTGCCTAGACTGTTGGCAGTGGGAATGGAAAATACGGATTACTAATAAAAACTGACACCATCTGATAGAGGGAGGAGGGATTCAAGCGGACAAGAGCTCTAGTTTGGAGATCTGGAACACTGGTGGAGCTCATGACAGACGGACGGGAGAGGGCCTATCTGTCCCTCCTCTTATTCCAGAGCTCAGGCCAAGCTGGAATAGCTTTTATTGTTGCCTATTCTTCTTCCTCCTTGTTGACCGAATATTGCATGTTCACTAAAAATGTAGGGACTGGTCTCCTGTAACACACGTATCATTAGGCTCCTTTTATTCAACCTCCGCCCACTCTAATAAGTGCACTGCACAGTACGAACATCTAGATGTGTTCTCTTGGACTGTATTACTGGTTTTTCAGAACCGGAAATCCGTCCTAGTTACCGGCCATGAGGAGCCTTTCTAAGGGCTGCCATGTGCACTGCAGTGCTGGTAAAGGTTTAGTAACTGCTCTGGGGGGTGGGGCACTGATATGTACGTAGGGCTTGTCAACTGCTGTGGTGGGAACACCCCCACTGTCACCACTTCTAAGCTATCAGTGTGGTGCTGAACTGGGAAGAGGCATCACTGGCTCTCACGAGTGCACCGCTGCCAACGGGCCTCGACCTCAGCCCTCATGCCTGGCACGTTGCTTTCCTGGTTAGGCAAACCCTGCCCAACACTGCAGCTGTGTTGGTTATCTGACACCCTCACAGTGTTTTCATGTTATTTTTGCTAAATCAGAATACCATTTCCCCCTCCCCACTCGTTTCTGCCAAACTGTATCTGTCTAGTTTAAAAACCACCTCCTAGGGACCAGCAGATAGCATAATGGTTACCTCGTTGGACTCCCACATAGTCAACCACGGTTATTAGAGTCCTGGGCCCAGTGGCTTAAACGCACACCAGTGCGTGTGCATGCATGTCCAAATCCCAAGAAGAGAATGGAGAAGGGATTAGGGTGTGGCCATCCCCCTTGGGGGATGATTTCTTGCTTTGTCTCTCTGCTTATCTCTGTCTCTCTGGTGAGTGCACATGCTCTATAGCAAAAATCTCTCTTTTTTTAAAAAAAAAACTTATACCATGTTTCAGGACTAACCTTGTCTAGTTCAAGTGGTTCTAATAACTAAGTTTTACCAGTAACCCAGCTGTTTTTTAGCTCCACTCAGCTCATAAACACTTCTGGGTAAAAGTTCTCTGAAGAGTGCTACCATCCACTAAAAGTATGGGCTGCTTAAGAAGGCAGGGACTGAGAACGGAGCTGAGAAGAATTTTCAGGATGGGCTTTTAAAGTATAGAGTTTAGTTTTCTGGAAGATCTATAGAGTTTCCTGAAGACAATGAATGCTAAATAAATGCCGGCCCATCTGCCTCTAGTCCAGAGAAATATGCCTTATTTCTTTCGAGTACCTGGGACGTCAAGCCAGAGAGCCGAATGCCGCTAGTCACGCGTCCGGTGCTTGCACTGGCGGCCACGAGGATCCCCGCTTGCCTTCCCGGTCTTCGTGCCCGTCCTCCCTAATGCTGGCTGAACCTGGCCTCCTCTCCTCCCGTGCACAGCTCCCTGCCCCTGTGGCCTTTCAGCCACCTACCAACAGCACCCAGCACCCACCGCCCACCCCGGCTCCCCCGGCCCCAGAGTTACTGTTTTCTTCTGCAGTTTTATCCAGGGAGAGTCACAGACCTCCCCACGAAGCCTCTCTGACTCTCCCGACCAGGGAGCTGTCCGTCTTTGACCGGGACACGCTGCGAGCCCCTCCCCACACGCCTGCAGCCCTCCTCAACACGGTGGCCCCCTGAAGCAGCAGCCACACCGGCAGCTCAGCGGGCAGTGCCCTGTCCTAGGCACACAACACGCCTTGGGCCAGGGTGACACAGGAAACAAATAGCTTTCCTCTACTATTTCAGCCATTGGTAAGAAAAGGGAATTTTTAAATTTCTTGAACTGTCCAGTCTTTTAATTGACTTAAATTATCTTCTCATATTTATTTTTAAAGGTCATTCAGAGGTCTAAAGCCTCTGGGAGAATCTGACCTGAGCTGCCCGACACCCCCACATTAATTTGATCTTCTAAAAATGCCTGTTTAAGTGGGCTACAAAAACCGAGTGTCCCTCCTTTACCAGAACGTCTGCTCCTCAGGAAACGTATCGGGTTTTACACTTTCCCACGGCTGCTCAGGAGCCAGACGTGGTGTGGAGACGTGGCAGCCACGGTTAGAAACGTGGGCCTCTGGGCTCAGCAAGGCCCTGCTCCAGAGGGACTTGTGGAGACGGAACATCCCCCTCAGCCACCACGGCTCTGAGCCAGTGACAGACGGACACGACTCCCTGGACAATGCAATCACCGTGGCTGCCCGTGGCAGCCCAAGAGCAGGGAGCACCTATATGCGACAGTTCTGGCACTTGGGCTTTCCGATTCGCAGGTCTGGGCTGGTTCAGGACAATGGGATGTGGCCGAGGGACTACATACCCTTTTGACCCTCAAACTGCGCCGTTCAGTGGAGTTTCTCACAAACAATGACTTTTTAGCCAGGGTTGAACTGTCACTGTCACTTCGATTCAACTGGAAAAAAAGAATAAAAATTAAAATCACTGTATAACAAACTACACTGGTGGAAGTTTAGAAGTCATCTTATCAAAGCAGGCAGTGATGGTGTGAGTTTATTTATTTATTTATTTATTTTTTGAAGAGGTTTTTGCTATAGGGCGCGTGCGCTTGCCAGACAGAGAGACAGAGAGACAGAAAGTGAGAAATCATCCCCCAGCGGGGATGGCCACGCCATAATCCCTTCTCCTTCATTCTCCTCTCGGGATCTTGGGCACGCACGCACACATGCCCGGCGTAAGTTTTAAGTCACTGGGTCCAGGATGCAAACTGCAGTTGACTACATGGGAGTCCAGCGACATAGCCATTACGCTAACTGCTGGTCCCAATATGAGTTTATTTTTTAAAGAAAGTCTTCCCTAAACAAATTTTTCCCTGTTCATGCTTTTAAGTAATTTAATTTTTAAGCAATTTTAGTCACTGCCTTTTGGTAGTGTTATCAAAAGTCACGTCAAAAGAATTATACATTTTTTTGTTTGTTTTTTCCAGAGAGAGAGAGAGAGACAAAAAGTGAGAAATTCCCCCCTGGGGGGGGATGGTCATCCTGCAATTCCTTCTCCTCCATTCTCCTCTTGGGATTTTGGACACGCACACACATGTCCTAGTGTGAGTTTCAGGCCACCAGATGCAGGACTTGAACCAGGATCAGCCATGTGGGAATCCAGTGATGTAACCATTATGCCATCTGCTGGTCCCAAGAATTATACATTTTTTGAAACAAAATTATCCTTTGTACTTTTAGTTAATCTGTGATATTCATGTCTTTAAAAAAAGACTGCACGAAGTACAGTGCTCCGGGTTGGCGTTATGATAGTCTGTGCCCTCTATCATGGAATGCTCTTGGCCCACACAAGCCCACTCACTCCCTCACCTGTTTCAGGTCCTTACTGAAATGCAACCTTATTAGTGAAGCCCACTCTGAACCCTGCATACCACTTCCCACTCCTTTTACTTGCTCTGTGGTCCCCCATCTAAGGTACCGCACAGCTCATCCACATATTTTACTATGGTCTGGCTTGACTCACAGGATGAGAGCTCTGCAAGGAAAGGGGGTTCTGCGTCACTTGTTTCTGGCTAAATCACAGGATTTGGAAAGTGTTTGATAGCAGGTGCTTACAGAAGATATTTGTCGGGCCAGCAGATGGACTGGTGGTTAAGGTGTTAGATCCCACATAGTCCAAGACCCCTGAAAAACATGCCAGGTGTGTTGTATGCATGGCCAAAATCCTGAGAAGAGAAAGGATTGTGGCATGGTTATCCCCTGGGGAGTGATTTCTTACTTTCCTCTCTCTCTGGCAAGTGCATGTGCCCTGTGGCAAAACAAAACAAACAAACAAACAAATAAATAAAAAACTTGTCAAATTGAATGAATACGTTTAGAATTTTAAGGTATTCCTAATTCAGTTTATAATATTATTAGGTTATTGGGAAAGTAATTATGTATTTTTCTGTTTTTCTATGTTAAAATGTGTCATAACTTTCCTGACAACCCAATAAATCTATCTTATCACAAATCACAAATATTTCTAAAGTAAAAATTTGGTACAAATTTGATAAAATCCCACATTTTCTTCACAGAACTATGAATCTGATTCAGTGTCTAGAGATATATATGAAGAGATGATTTTTTTTTTTTTATCTAAAATCTAATTCACAATATCAGTTCAGCTGGACTAAGGTAGTTTATAGTAGTTTGTGATGTTGAGCAAAATTACATAAAATATATATCTCAAAAGTCACCCTATGTTTCAGAACACACTGAAGTCAAAACATAACAAGCAGCTAGGTCCTTAAACTTCACTACTTGCCAAATAAATAACATGTGAACCAATGAGACATTCAATTTAGGGGGAAAATCAAACTAATTATAAAGAACCGTCAGCTATTACTCTACGTATATTAGAAGGCATTTCTAGACATCAGTTTTCGTGGCCCACATGTGAAGATTCTCAGCACGCTGTCCCCTGTCACCCAGGGGCCCCTCTGTCACAGGAGGGAGGCGTCGCACGCCTTGTGCCCCTTACCCTGCAGATGTACTGGCTCCGCTCTCCGGGAGAGAAGGTCTGTGAGCGCACGATCACGCTGCTCCTCACGAAGGGGTGCTGCCGCGAGTTCAGGCCACTGCGCTCCTTGGGGCGAACTGCCACATTGTCACTCACTGCCTCATCGGTATTTGTCTCTTTATCAACCTACAAGAGAGGTTGGTGATTTGTCAGGGGCTGAGAGACGTGCATACATTTATGCTCCTTCCTTCTAAGTAAGGGAGACATAGCTCATGTCACAACAGAGAGACCTCTAGCACTCGGTCTGGACCTGAGAGAAAGGCTTTGCATTACAGAACAAGGGCTTCCATTTCTCAGGAAGTTACCCACAGGAAGGAGGCTGATGTCCTTCCCAGGAGGTTGCCACCTCCAACAGATCAGACCTAAAAATGAAGAGTTAAAGAGGAGCTATAAAAAAATCCTATTTGGGAATATATCATTAATAAACATTGATCAACCTTGCAATTAGATTACTTCAGAACAAATTATAAAATTAAATATAAGAGAATAAAATAGGTACCATAAACTTTCGGATTTAAATAGCATATGTAACGATACATTTATGAATATAGTAACTGTTGTGAAGTTGAGTACAGATTTTTACTGGATATTTGAAAATGTAACAGAAATAAAATTTAAGTAAAATGGAAGATTTTCAAAATATTAAGGAAAGGTGTAGAAAGTGTCTATGTTTTCATCTTATAGGAATATAACCTGATTCCATTGCTCATTCTCCAAAAAAAAAAAAAAAAAAAAAAAAGTGTCTATGAGTCTTCACTCAGAGTGTAATAGTACTTTCTCAAGATTAAAAACTTAGAATTTTCCAAACTCCATAACCAATATCTCAAGTGTGCCAGCATCCTCAAAGTTTGCAAGTGATTCTCCCTGTTCGGGAATGACAGATTCAACACGTCTCCTCCTTAACTAGCTAAGTGACCTTTCTAATAACTTGGTTGGTACCTGTGCCTAAACTGAGTCCTCTGCCACCTTTCAGGGAGATTTCAATCAGAACAACACATAACCACAATGAACTTTAAATGTTTGGAATGGAAATAAACTTATGACATACATGAAACTCGATACAATTAAGTGGTCACCCTGCTATTACCAAGAAATTCAGAAAACACTCTTAATAGATATTCACAGAACAGTTACAGAGAGCTACAGTGGCTAGCACTATTTCTCTTCTTATATCAAATACACAAAGGACTTAAAAAACTTTCTGGAAGAATAGAATTCAAGTACTGGTTTATTTTGGTGCAAAAACCTTTGAAATTCACATGTAGCTTTTTCATAAAATACACTTTCCATGTACCTCTTGAAGCTGTCTTCTATAAATCAAGAATTAATATTTTGGACCCATTTAAGAGTTTTAAGGAACGTATAACGCTTCTTAGGGCCTATTCCCATGAATCCCTTTCATAATCAGTTTCTGTTACAAAGTTCTGACATGAAATTACATCTGCAGAGACACACATACACATTAAGTCTATGTGGAGCCTCTAAGATGCCTGTTTTGGAGCACAGCTGACTGCTCACCAGGGTGGGTGCTCCAGCAGGCGGCTGGCTCCTGAGGTCCTTGGCACTGTCATTTTCTTTCCTGCTCCTGTCTTCACTTATCTCAGACATCCTAGTGCATGAACTCAAGTCTTCTGTGCAGCTAGTGTCCTCTGGCAATTGAACTTCAGTATCTTTTTCAGCCACAATTTCGTCTGAGGCCTCTCTCAGCATTGTTAACCTACAGTGAAACAACACAAGAACAAGGCACACTGTAGGTCAGCAGGTGTGATGTATGACCACACAACCTGAGCATGTTAACACAAGATGTGGGAAACCAATCGACAAACTCACACTCAAGCCGTTGCTTTGGCTGGAGCTTTAAACAAAATTTCTCATAAAAGAAAAAATTCTTACTTAACCTACTAGCAACGTGCAGCAAAATCATAAATGAGGAACTAAAAAGTTGAACTCATGAAATCTGACATAATTCCCAGCTATTAAAATTGTCCATATTCTTGCCATTATCTTCTTCAACTCTCTAAGGACCAAGGAGAGATTTGCCCTGGTCATAGTTCCCTTGAAGCCAAATTGCTTTCCGTAAGTTCAGAATAAGATACTAATCTACAAAGGTTTCACTAGAAGTTTCTTATAAGAAAACATTCCAAGGGGACCAGCAGTTAGCATAATGGCTATGTCGCTGGACACCCACGTAGTCAACCGCAGTTCGCGTCCCGGACCCGGTGGCTTAAAACTCATGCTGGGCGCATGTGTGTGCATGCCCAAGATCTCAAGAGGAGAATGGAGGAGAAGGGATTGTGGCATGGCCATCTCCCCTGTGGGGGTGATTTTTCGCTTTCTGTCTCTCTGTCTCTCTCTGTCTGGTGAGTGCACGCACCCTATAGCAAAAACCTCTCCAAAAAAAAAAAAAAAAAAAAAAACATCCCAGGGACCAGCAAGTGGTGTGGTGGTTAAGGCTCTGGGTTTTCACATGGCAGACCATGGTTCAAGTCTCTAACCTGGTTGCTTGCTTTCTCATTTCTCCTTTCTTTGTCCCTCTCTGGTCAAATTAAAAAAAAAATAATAATAATAAATGAAATTACATAAATAATTATTAAAATAAGAAATCCTGGGAGCCTGATGGTGATGCAATGGTAACACATGATACTCTTCAAGGCTGACGCAGGTGAGAAAGTTCCAGGTTCATGTCCAGAGACCTGAGCAAGCTGGGAACACACGTGGCTTAGAATCTGGGGGATTGAGGCTGAGAGTAAACCATGGGTTGAGATCCTGTCAGAAGTGCTCTATCTCTCTCTCTCTCTTGCTCATGGGAAAAATAAATTAAGAAAGAAAGAAGAGAAAGAGAGAGACAGAGAGAGAGAGAAGCAAAAAGAAGTAACTGTTTTACCAATCTCCATCTGGACCCCTTTGCTCTCCCTCTTGTCCTGGTTCCTCCTCCTCTTCTTCTTGTGCTAATTCTTTTTCCACAGCCAACAGCTCAGCGGATGTTCTTGCAAGTAAGGCTGACACTGCATCCTACAGAATGAAACATACGGCAATTACCATCATGCACTTCAAGAAACAATGTGAAACTCATCAGATGGAGACTTATACTTCCAACAGTGAGGAAGCAGCTTGTACCAGACCCAGTTCTCCTATGAGAACAAATATGAGAGCTGAAAAAAAAAAAAAAAAAAACAAATAAAAGCTCTCAGATGTTTTAAAACAACGAAGAGCAACCAAGTCAATAAAAACCAGAGGCCAAGATGCCAAGAAGAAACGGACAGTGAGGTGAAGTGACCTTCGCTGTCACTGTCTTCCGGTGAGGATGCCTCTCAGTTCTCACAGTGAGGCATCGGGCTACTCAGGCTGGCTACCCCGCACTATGGCAGTGACAATAGAATGGGAAGACTAAAACCGAGCTCAGGACACTGAGGCAGTCAGCACACATGGATCAGAGAAAATGCACTGAGTAATGGGGCCAATATTCTTCATGATATTCCTGTCAAAGCATTTGCCATTCCTAAAATGCATGTGTGCAGAGCAAGAAGGGGTGACGTAAAGCAAAAACCAGCTGCTAGGAGGCTAAAATAGTAAGTAGATATTTTAGTTGTCTCATATGGTGCTAGGGAGAGAAAAATTGGAATGTGGGTCCCCCAAGTGATCCAGAATAATCTGCCCATATTGTAATCTTGTCTTTCAGAAGACCATGAAGTCCTTTCTGGAGAATGATATCAAACAGCGCCTCTACACTCCTCACACAGTATCCAGCATTCCATCAGGGCCTGGTAATTGAAAAGCCAAGAGAAACAACAGCAAAGGAGGCAGACCCACCAGTGACTATATACTACAGGTTTTTAGAGAAAGAATTTCTACAATTAATGTGTCCAATAAAACTGAGGAAATGATGGAGAGTTTTGCTAGTATAATAAACACAATTTTAGAAAACCACATCGACATATCAGAGTGTAACTGCTGAAAAGTCAAAGAAAAAGAGGAAATCTTATGAGCAGTGAAAGAAACAAGGATCCACTACTTTTTAAGGATTAACAGTTGGGTTGTCCTCTTAACAGCTCAACAGAATCAATGAAAACCAGATGGCAATAAAATATCTTCAACATATTCAAAATAACCAACCCTGAAATCTTAATATGCAACAAAAAACTGTGCTTCACAAATGAAATTGAAATAGACATCAACAGAACTTTACTAAAAGAGCTTTACTAAAGGGAATTCCTCACGCAGAAGAAGTATAACCCAAATGGAAGCACAATAATGCAGAAAGGAGTAAAACAGGCCAGAAAGGTAAAAGATGTGGGGAAATCTAAATATTAATTATCAACAAAATAACAGTAATAATGTGAGATTCAAAATATATGTGACTAAAGTATAGGACAATAATTGCACAGAAAAAAAAAGGAATAAACAGGGTTAAAGTCCTTAAAATCTCGTATTATCTGGGGAAAATTAAAGATATTAAGATTATTTCTAATAACTTTAAAAAATTCATGTAATCTTCAGGGAAACAGAAAAAAGTAAAAGCCATATTACTAAAGATCTAATTAAGGAGAAAATAAAAGTGTAAAAAGACTTGATTTTTAAAGAAGGGAAAAAAGGGCTGACCCTCAGTTTTTTTTTTTTTTGTAAAATGAGGAGGCAAACCCAGTCTTCTGTGGGGCAGTCAGCTTTGTGGGGAGGGGGTGGCGAGCATCACTCCTCCCTCCCTGCCCATCTCAAGCGAGCCCCAGGATAGGTGAGAAGCCCAAGGCCGGGCACTGTCTGGCAGGAGAGTTCAGGTGGGGCCCTGCTGGCCCTGTCATCCCTCTCCAAAGCCTGGCCAGGTCACTGCCTGGCACCAGCCCTGCTGCCTGGATGTGCCGTGATGAGCTCTGGGAGTTTTACGTGGCCAGGTCCGGGACTGAACCATGGTTGACTATGCGGTGGTCCAGTAATGTAACCATTATACCATCTAGTCCAATTATTATTATTTTTTAAATTTTGGAATATTTGTGTATACATAATGAAATATTCAGGGAATGAAATTCACTTACAATACATATACAACTTAGGTACAGTCTGAACATAATTTTACACAATATTTTAAAATAATTTTGTGGAAGAACAAAGTTTGTGTACACCAAACCATCAGAAAGTAAAGTGTCATCCTCTCAGTCACCGCTGTGGACAACCTGTGGTTGTTTGGCATCATCATTGTTCTTTACTTCGAATTTATGTATTACTGACATGCGATCATTTTTCTTGCAATTATTCACTCATAAGTGCTTAACAGTAAAAAATATGACATATTGATATTTTGATTAAAAAGTTACCATATTGGGATCACAGTTGGTTTAATGGCTATGTCACTGGACTCCCATGTAGTCGAATGTGGTTCAAGTCCCAGATCCAGTGGCTTAAACTCACGCCAGCAGCATGTGTGGTGTGCCCAGGATCCCGAGAGGAAAATGGAGGAGAAGGGATTGCGTCGTGGCTGTCCTCCCGGGGGGTGATTTTTCAGTTTCTGTCTCTGTCTCTCTCTGTCTTCCTGGCGAGTGCACGTGCCCTATAGCAAAACCCTCTAAAAAAAAAAAGTTACCGGGACCAGCAGTTAGCGTAATGGCTATGTCGCTGGACTCCCACGTAGTTGACTGTGGTTCGAGTCCCAGACCCAGTGGATTAAACTCACGCCAGGCACATGTGTGTGCATGCCCAAGATCCCGAGAGGAGAATGGAGGAGAAGGGATTGCGGCGTGGCCATCCCCCCTGGGGGGGTGATTTCTCGCTTTCTGTCTCTCTATCTCTCTCTGTCTTTCTGGCAAGCACACAGCCCTATAGCAAAGACCTCTCAAACAAAATAAAACAAAACAAAACAAAACAAAACAAAAGGACAAAGATTCTGAAGAAACAACGTCTTTAAAAAGAAAAAAAAATATATATATATACACACATACACACTACTGGTCAATAAGCCCATAAAAATATGCTCTACATCATTAGGTATTAGGGAAATGTGAATCAAAACCACAATAAAATAGCACTGACAAGTGCCAAGGATGACGAAAACCAGAGACAGATAATAACACGTGGCAAATGGTGTGTAGAAACTGGAACCCTCATAACATTGCTGGTGGGATGGAATATGGCTGCTTTGGAAATGGTTTGGCAGCTCCTCAAAATGTTAAACAGGGGAACCAGCAGTTAGCGTAATGGCTATGTCGCTGGACTCCCACGTAGTCGACCGCGGTTCGCGTCTCGGACCCGGTGGCTTACAACTCACGCCGGGCGCGTGTGCGTGCGTGCCCAAGATCCCGAGAGGAGAATGGAGGAGAAGGGATTGCGGCGTGACCGTCCCCCCTGGGGGGTGATTTCTCGCTTTCTGTCTCTATGTCTCTCTCTGTCTGGCGAGCGCACGCGCCCTATAGCAAAAAAAAAAAAAAAAAAAAAAAAAAAAAAAAAACCTCTCAAAAAAAAAAAAAAAAATGTTAAACAGGATTGCAGGACCCAGCAATTCCAATCCTAGGTATATACTCTAGAGAGACAAAAATGTAAGTCTGCACAAACACCTGTATACAGATATTCAGAGCAGCATTTACCATGACAGTCAAAAAGCAGGAACAGCCCAAGTGTATATCAGCTGATGAATAAACAAAAACTGGTACATCAACAACAGAGGATCATTTAAGAGCAACAAGGAATGAAATGCTAATACTGCTATACCATGAGTGAACCTTGAAAATATCATGTTAAGTGAAAGTAGCCAATCACAAAAGAACAAATATCATATTATTCCATTTATATGAAATGTCCAGAAGATGAAAATTTATAGGTATGGAAAAAAGATCAGTGATTGCCTTGGAGGAAAGGGGTTATGGGGAATTGGGAGGGACTGACTGCTCCCAGGTAGTAGGCTTCTTCAGGGGGTGATGACAATGTTCTAACATAGATCGCAGTGGTAGCTGAACAACTTAGATATACAAAACCCAGGAAGTTGTGTGCTTCGAATGGATGACCAATACACTTTAAATGGATAAACTGTATAGTACATAAATTACAATACAATTAAACTGTTTATAAAATCTTTCATAAAGGGATCAGCAGGTGGCATGGGGGTTAAGGCACTGGACTCCCAAATGGCAGACTGTGGTTCAAGTCCCAGATCCGGCAGCTTGAAAATTCATGCTGGGCGCATGTGAGTGCATGCCCAAAGTCCCAGGAGGAGAATGGATTGTGGTGTGGCCATCCCCACTGGGGAGTGATTTCTCACTCTCCTTCTCACTGTCTCTCTGCCACACGCCTGATAGCAAACACCTAAAAAAAGCCAACAAAAATCTTTCACAAAATATGACCATTATAAAAGTATTTTTAACATAGAAATTGTTATTTGATCATCTTGTATGCTTACCTAGTGACTCCCCACAAACCTAGGCACGTGATACAAGCCATACGTCATGTTTATTTGCCTTTCATCACCTCCTACAATGTCTGCTATAGGTTTTGACACGTAGAAAATCATCATTAAGCACTGCTGCTTAATTATCTGACTTTTGTTTAATAAACTTTCCTCATAGGTAAGAATTCAAAAAATAAAAAATAAAAAAATAAAAAAAAGGAGGGATATGATCATTTCCAGCTTTGTTTCAAGTAGGGTATAAAATATGCTAAAACTCAGATATCCTCGAATGCCAAGCCATTGATAAATGGCCTCATAAAATGCCTGTTACAAATTTTTTTTTTTTTTTGAGAGAATTTTCACTATAGGGCGCATGCGCTGGCCAGACAGACAGAGAGAGAGACATAGAGACAGAAAGCGAGAAATCACCCCCCAGGGGGGATGGTCACGCCGCAATCTCTTCTCCTCCATTCTCCTCTCGGGATCTTGGGCACGCACGCACACACGCCCGGCGTGAGTTTTAAGCCACCGGGTCCGGGACGCGAACCGCTGTCAACTACATGGGTGTCCAGCGACATATCCATTACGCTAACTGCTGGTTCCCTGTTACAAATTTTTTGAAGTACTAAAGAATGACTGAAGTCATACAGTTAGTTACACCAAATTTTCTTCCTTTTTTTTTCTTATTTTTTTTTTTTTTTTTGCCAGAAGACATGTGCTTTCTCTGGAGAAAACAAGAGAAAGAGAACCCTCCCCAGTGGGACCTGGTTATGTCACAATCCTTTTCCTTCTCCATACCATCAGGATTTTGGGTTTACATGCATGTGTGTCCAGGATTTGAACCAGGGTTGGCCAGTAGATACTGGCTTTCCATACACAGAGCTTCACCATTCTACTACAGGGCTGACCTAGTTACAATAAACTTTTAATATAAAATATTTATGGATATTAATGTTACAAATGGAAAACGAACACATTGTTTAGGTATAATAATTTGAAAGTTACAAAATACAAGATTATCAAATGTATAACCTGACAGAAGAGTCAAATATGTGAACACAATATATGAAAGCGTACATTTAAATCAAAAGATTTAATGGTATGGTTACTTTCATGGCTACTTAAAACAATAAAGCTTCCATATCAGTTTATTTTTATGGAAGGAAGTATAAGAAGAAAACTAAGGGTTAGCCAGTGGCACGGTGGTTAAGGTGGCTGGATCACACAGAGTGTGTTCCAAGTCCCAGACCCGACAGATTGAGAAACACACGAAGTGTGTATGCGTGAGTACTTAGAATTCCGAGAGGAGGATGGAGAAGAGAATGCAGTGTGGCCGTCCACCCCAGGGCCTGATTTCTCACTTTCTCTCTCCTGTTCAGCAGGTGCATGCTCCCTTTAGCAAAAAATAAAAAATAAACCCAAAAGCAAAATTCTAAAAAAAACAAAAAAAAAAAAAAAAGGGTGGGTGGGTGGGAGGGAATTGATCTTTTATTTTTCTTTTTGTTTCTACTACAGGGTGCATGTACTTGCCGGAGAGAGGCAGAGGGAATTTGAGAAACAGCCTCCTAGGGGAGATGGCTGCCGTGCAACCCCTTTCCCTCTCCATTCTCCACTTGGGATCCTGGGCATGCACACACAAGCCCAGGGTGACTTTCAACCGCTGGGTCAGGGACTCGAACTGCACACTAGCCATGTGGGATCCAGTTGTCTTAATCTCCACATTACCTGCTGGCTCAGAAAATGATGCTTTTATAGACCCTACTTGAAACAAAGCTGGAAATGATCATATCCCTCCTTTTTTAAATTTTTTATTTTTTTTAATTCTTAGGAAACTGGGAGCAGGGGGTAAAACTGTGGAAGGAGAGAAGGAAGAACAGTGAAAGTGAATAAGACATGCTGGTCTAAAAGCATTCTCTATTTCATATTACTTTTTTTCTTTTTAAAATAATTATTCAATTCAATTTGCTATTATTATTTTTTTAATCTGACCAGAGAGAGATAGAGAGAAAGAGAGAAAAGGAAAGCCACAGAGGAAGCCACCAGGTCCAGGCCTTGAACCGCAGTCGGCCATGTGGAAATCCAGCGCCTTTAATCGCCATGCCACCTGCCGGCCCCTTAAGTCGCAATACTTTTGTTCTCTGATTTTGACTCACCAAGTCTATAGGATCTACTGATGGTTGGTCTGGTTGAAAGAGAGAGTCTTCATTTTCTTCTTCGTTCTTTTTACAAGGCATTTGCTTGGAGGGAAGCAGGTTATACCACAGAGTGAAAATCTCACTGGAGAATGGCAAATCGGCCAGGCTGATCTGAGTTCCGGCCTATGAGAAATGAAAGAAAACAATACAAACTAAATAAGTAAAGAAGAGATAAAAGAATGCTTAAGTTAGTACTTATTTCCTCTTATATAGTAAAGGTTATTGAGTGAGCTTGTTTTAACTGTAATACTCAGGATACAATGCATTGGTGGCATTTTTTTAAATCTGGAAACATCTTACATTTTCAGCTGTGACTAAATAAGAAATTCCCCAATCTAAAAGCCAATTTTGGGATTATTTTGTGAGATACTATTTGTCAACATCCAATGAGTAAGCATGTAATGTTTCTGTAAATGTGGAATTATTTTTTCCAATGGCAAGTTTAAAAATAAAATAAATAAATATACTAAGACTGTACTTCTAAGAAACTGCCAGAAGAACAGCTTGATTATTACAAACAGGCCATTATCCTCTGAAGAAAATTTAAAAACAAAACAAATAAAAACTCTCATTGGGTTCTTGAATGAGAAATCAGATAGCAAAATTTTTCTCTGTATACATTAGTAGAATGTCAAAAAAGTAAAGGTTATATACAGACTTTCTTATTCCTCCAAAGTACATATAATCATATCTAAGTTAAATCAAACTATTTTGTAAAAAGATTATCATTTAACATGTTTAGTAACACTACTGGAGTCTCTAATAAATATTTTACTAAATATGTTATCTATTGGGCTAAAGCCTTTTTTTTTTTTCCATTTTCCTATAAGGTGTGTGTGCTTGCTTGAGAAGGGGGGAGTGAGAAATCATCCTCCCAGAGGATGACCATGCTACAATCTCTTCTCCTCCATCGTTCTCTTGGGATTTTGGGTACACACGCACAAGCGCTCAGAGTGTTTTGAAGCTGCAGGTCCGGGACTCGAACCACTCAGTTGGCCATGAAGGATCCAGCCACCTTAATCATACCACTAGCTGGCCCCATTAAAGCCTTTCTAAGAGCCCAGTGGTCTGTTATCTTTGCTTCTTTCTTTATTTTCAATGTTATCAAACTTTTCAAGGTAGAAAAATTTTAAGAAAAATCGATCACCCTTTAAAGTTTGTTCTCTGTGAAACACACGTGTTTCTGTGCCCTCTATTGGACCCCAGAGAAGAGTCCAACCAGAGACCCACACTGTCTTCTGAACACATGGGCACACCTCTAGAGGCCAGCATTTGAACATCCGTGTGACTCTACTGGTATGTGGCAGTTTGGGTTATTAAACATAGCAGAATGTTCAAATCACTGACGGTTAAGCATTAGCTCTACGGTGTAGCACTTAAATATCACATGGTTCTAAGTACTAACATCATGTTTTTTTGGAAGCTTTTTTTTTTGAGAGATTTTTTGCTATAGGGAGCGTGCACTCACCAGAAAGACAGAGAAAGACAGAGAGACAGAAAGTGAGAAATCACCCCCCGGGGGGATGGCCATGCCGCAATCCCTTCTCCTCCATTCTCCTCTCGGGATCTTGGGCACGCACGTACACGTGCCTGGCGTGAGTTTAAGCCACCAAGTCCGGGATGCAAACCCCGGTCGACTACATGGGAGTCCAGCAACATAGCCATTACGCAACTGCTGGTCTCCCTAGAAGCTTTAATCCATGGGGAGAATGCATGAATGAAAGAGCTGTATAGTCGGTGTCTCACTTAATTGCAGTTTCTAGCAGTGAACTATGTGGGGGTGACCTTTTGCTATTGGGCTCCATCCTTCACTAGCTGCGTGACCCTGAATTTGTCACCTCCCTAGGCAGCTCTTTATCTGAAAACAGGGGACAATCGTCTCTGTTTTATCACTCTCTTCTAAGACTGCCGTGAGGGTTAAGTGAGGTAATCTGCACAGGACACTCAGCACTCGGCTAGCTGAGCTGTGAGAGCGGTCGGCCTGCTCCATGAAGGACAGCTGTAACTAAGGCACAGGTGCTTCACAGGGTAGAAACAGAGGGAGCTTTTACAGACTCACGATTTATAAGCAGATTTTAAAGCTCTGGAATAAGGGAATGCAGAACAGAAAAAAAGAAAAAGAAAAAAAAAAGTGGGCTGTGTCCTGAGGTCTGGGTAGCTTAGCAGCAGTTTCAGGGCTGGTGAAAGAGCAAGAGCAGCCGCCTCAGCCTACCCGGCCACAGGGTGACCCGATACCGGAAATGTGAAGAGTCCTACCAGGCATTCTTCCCGTCGGCGTTTACTGACAGAGCAAAGATCCACTCTCAGGGTCTTTTGCTGTAAGGCTGTTTGGGAAATGGCCACTCTGAACACATCGTTGAACAAAAGGGCTTCTGTGGGCGGATGGACTTTTGTTCGAAATAGGCAGCTGACATCAGTCGAGGAGGGAAGTACAGCAACCCTGAAATACCTGCAAACAAGAGCACAACGGATTTCACAGGTACTTCAGTTATGCCAGGTTTACTGTTGTTAGAGGTATCTGCAGGAGCGAGGAGGGGACACGTGGCGCTCACTCGCAGCCGGGTTGCTCGGCTGCACGGATGCTCTGCCCTCAGCCCACCCTTGTGTCGACTGTGCCCTGAGCACACCGGCCCCGCCGCACAGCGGGGGTGCAATCACGGCCCGTGACAGGAAAGCGAAGGGGAAGAAAGTCCCAGGGCAGAGGAATTCGACGTCCCACCTGCCCAAGTACAGTCAATATCAAAATGAGCTATTTCTTTCTTTTTTTTTTGTTTTTTTCCTTTTTTCTTTTTTTGGAGAGGTTTTTGCTATAGGGCACATGCACTCGCCAGAAAGACAGAGAGAGACAGAGAGACAGAAAGTGAGAAATCACCCCCCAAGGGGGGATAGCCACATCGCAATCCCTTCCCCTCCATTCTCTCGGGATCCTGGGCACGCACGCACACGCGTCCGGCATGAGTTCAAGCTACTGGGTCCGGGATTTGAACCACGGTTGACTACATGGGAGTCCAGCGACACAGCCTTTGCACTAACTGCTGTTCCCAAAATGAGCTATTTCTGAGGCTGGGAAGGTAGGAACACACGAGGTAGCTGCTGGTGACTTTATACCCAACACTTCTCATCCTGAGTATTAACAAGAGATGCTGACGATCGCTTCCCAGGAATCAAGTACATTATCCTACTAGAGAAGAAGAAAGGCTAAGTAGCATATTGTTAAGGAAACTTAAGGCACCGGCAGATGGCGTGGTGGTTGAGATGCTGGGCTCCCACATGGTTGACTGCAGTTCTAGTCCCAGACCCAGTAGCTTGAAACGGCTGGGTATGTGTGTGCACCCCAAATCTCAAGAGGAGAAGGCATTAGCCATGTCCCTTGGGGAGTGATTCCTTGCTTTTTATTTCTCTCTCTCCGGTGAGCACACATGCTCTTAGGGGAAAAAAAAATCTCTTAGGAAAAAAAGAAAAGAAAACCTAAAACAGATGAAATAATAATAAAAAATATTATCTAGCACTTCCAAAGTCTCAGATATGACAAACTGTTTAAATGAGCCTCATGCTTCGTAAAATTCAGAGGAAGAGTTGTACAAAAAAAGTGATTTCTAACACAACTTTAAAATGAATATTCCAAACACAGGTCATATGAGGATTCACAATTCTTGGAAACAGCACAAGGTAATTTCCTTTAAACCCCAGAAAGAGAATAGCCACTGAATAGTCCCCACCCACTTTCAGGCTCATGTAGCTCATATTCTAAAATAAGCCGGCTCCAATTAGAAAAGCTGTAAATTCAAACACGGAACTGAGGAATGTCATATCATTTTGTATCTTACATCAACGTTCATTATGGAGACCCAGCATTAAAACCCAGTAGGCCTTGGGCCACTTGCTGTTGATTTAAGACACTGCCTGAGACTCCACTCGCTCTCCCTGAAGGGTGGGATTCGGCAGAAGAAAATCTTCTTTCTCTTCCTTCATGGAAGAGAAATGAAGTAGTACACTACAGAGTCAGAATGGAGGGAAGGGATTTTCTGCTTCTCTAGCCTTTGGCTTTGCTCTGTACCAGTGGCCTCACCCTGTAAGTGACAATAAAAATGTTTCTACAGGGGCTGGCAGGTGGCATGGGGGTTAAGGGCGCTGGACTCCCACGTGGCTGACTGTGGTTCAATTCCCAGACCTGGTGGCTTGCTCTCTTTCTCTCCCTTCCTTTCTCTCTCACACATACATACACATTCTGGTCAAATTAAAATAAATAAGTAAAGTTAAATAAAAAAAAATATTTTAAAAATGTTTCTACATTTAAAAAGTGAGATGGGGCCAGCTGCAGTGGTCACCACTCTGCGATGCTAGAGCCACATGCAGGCTGAAGGTTCAGATCCTGGGTTGACATGAAACACGCCAGGTGTGCACACATGTCTATCCGTGATCCTGGCTGGCTGGAACGCTTGGTGGGGGAGGATGGATCATGGCGTGGTGAGACCTGTCAAGGGCCTATCTCCCTTCCTTCCTCTCTTTCCCATGAAAGGATTTAAACTTTTTTGAAAAATGAGATTTGGGGGGCCAGCAGGTGGTGTGGTGGTTAAGATGCTGGACTCCCACATGGCTAACCATGGTTCAAGTCCCGGACCTGCTGGCTTACCTTCTCACTCTCCCTCTCTCTCTCTATCTCTCTCTGGTCAAATTGAATAATAATAATTAATAAATAAAAATTAAATAATTCTTTAAAAAAATGAGATTACATGGTTAAGAGCCAAAGGCATAAAGGAGAGAAGGAAGGAGAGTGTTTTCCTCTCATTCTGGTGTATGTGTTGGGGGGTCTCTCCAAGCAGGGGGGTCAGGTGAACCACGAGACATCATAGAAACACTGGCTATTGTTAACAAGCTGAAGCACAGACTCTGCTTGTCTTAATGAATAATCAAAACATATGTCTTTAAGTTGAAGAAGAAAGGTATTTTAAGGACATTTCATATGAGTCATTTTTAACAGTTTCATTATTTAGGTCAAGGCTTTTTTCCCCCTCTTTTCTTTCCAGTTTTGCTACAGGGTGTGTGTGCTCACTGGAGAGAGACAGAGAGAGTCAAAGAGAGAAATCAACTCTCAGGGACGATGGCCATGCCACAATCCCTTGTATTTCACTCTCCTCTCAGGATTTTGGGCGTGCACACATACTTGCCCACTGGGTTTTTCAAGCTGCTAGTCTGGGACTTGAACCATTCAGTTGGCCACGTGGGATCCAGTTGCCTTGACTACCAGATCACCTGGCTGATTTGCCAAGGTGGTTTTGTAAGGGTTAAGAAAGTGCTGTGGAACCAGCAGATGGGTAATGGTTATGTTGTTGGACTCCCACATAGTTGACTACGGTTCGAGTCCTGGATCCAGCAGCTTGAAACTCACACAGGGTGTGCGTGCATGTAAAAATCCCAAGAGGAGAATGGAGAAGAAGGGATCGCAGCTTGGCCATTTCCCCCCCCTGGGGGGGGGCAGGTTCTCACTTTCTGTCTCTGTCTCTCTGGCAAGTGCGCGGGCTCTATCACAAAAATCTCTCCCTAAAAAAAAAAGAAAGAAAGAAGGAGTTGCTAGAGGGGCCAGCAGGTGGCATGGAGGTTAAAGCACCTGACTAAGTGGTTCAGAGTCCTCGACCAGCAGCTAGAAAAACACGCCAGGCATGTACGCATACATGCCCAGCATCCTGAGAAGGGGAAGGGATTGTGGCATGGCCGTTCCCACGGGGGGCGGGGGGGCTATTTCTTACATTCCTCTCTCCTTCATCTGTCTCTCTGGCAAGCACACACACCCTACAGCAAGAACTTAAAAAAAAAAAGTGTCACTGGACAGTGCAGGAAAAATTCGGATCAATTAGACAAAGGACTGCACCTGAGCTGGGAGCTGAGGCACATCCTATAGCCGCCAGCTGGGCAGAGCTCTACCCCTGGTCCCGACTGACCCCGATGTCACCACACCTCCAGAGAACACTTCGCGACCTCCTGTGAGGTACGTGAGGGTGACTGTAACTGGTTCAAGCAGGCAGTGCACTTGCAATGTTAATTTAAAGAAAGTCTCTGTGTGGGGCCAGCAAATGGCAGCAGTTATGTTGCTGGAGACCCGGATGGCTGACTGTGGTTTCAGTCCTGAACCCAGGGGCTTGAAAATCATGTTGGGCATGTGTGTGTGTGCCCAAGATCCTGGGAGGAAAATGGAGGAGAAGGGGTTGCAGTGTGGCCAGCCCCCTGGGGGTGATTTCTTACTTTCCCTCTCTGTTTATCTCTCTGGTGAGGACAAGCACCCTAAAACAAAAGTTTCCTAAAAAAAAAAAATAAATAAATAATAATAATACTAATAAAATAAAAAAAATTTTTTAAATACATGTTCTTGGGACCGTGTATACTATTCCCCTGAACTTGTGAGTTGGTTCTCACTTCTCAGAGACTCTCTCTCTGGTCGTCCTGTTCCTCCTTGATCTGTCTTCTTACGATGCCCCTCCAGTATCACAGCACACTTACTGGTAAGGAGTCACAAACCACGTTCTCAACCAGCCTTCAAAATATTATTTGGAACTGCCTCTTACCAGAAGTTTAAATGTAGGATCCTGGGGTCTAAAAAGTGCTAAGTTGCAATCCTGCTTCTCTCCTGTACCTTCCAGCCACAAGTCACTGAAACTGACTCAGGAAAGTGTAAATGGTGGCAAAGATTTCTAGAAATGTCTGCTGAGAAATACCTCCCCAAGCAATGGACTGTGGTGTTATGCCATGAGTTAGTTGGGATTCTTGTCTGAAGGAAGTGAAATAACTTTAAGAAACGAGGGAACCAGCAGTTAGCGTAATGGCTATGTCGCTGGACTCCCACGTAGTTGACCGCGGTTCGCGTCCCGGACCCGGTGGCTTAGAACTCACGCCAGGCGCGTGTGCGTGCGTGCCCAAGATCCCGAGAGGAGAATGGAGGAGAAGGGATTGCGGCGTGACCATCCCCCCTGGGGGGTGATTTCTCGCTTTCTATCTCTCTGTCTCTCTCTGTCTGTCTGGCGAGCGCACGCGCCCTATAGCAAAAAAACCTCTCCAAAAAAAAAAAAAAAAAAAAAAAAAAAAAGAAACGATTGGTTGTGGGAAGTGAAATGTTTGAGGAAAAGAACATATTCGCACACGTAGTGTGATAAAATGTCTGATTGGCAACGTTATACTGATAAACAGAATTTAATCAGTACATTCTCACATTAAAAGATTGGAAAATTCCTCCAAACCAATAGTAGTAACTCTTATGCAATAACAAAAAAAATTAAATCATATTTCAAATAATCAGGCCTAACCACAGCATAACAGAATTTGACTGAAAAGAAGATACAGTCTTGGCTTTAGTCTTTTTTAAAAAGACTTATCTTATTTAATTTTGTTTGTTTGTTTATTTATTTATTTATTTTGACCAGAGAGGGACAGAATAATGAGTGAATGAGAGAGAGAGAGAGAGAGAGAAAGCCACTAGGTCTGGGACTCGAACCATGGTCAGCATGTGGGAATCCAGCGTCCTTAACCACCATGCCACCTGCCATCCTCTTGGCTTCTAGTCTTAATGAATCAGATGATAAAAGACCAAAACTCTATACACCTTGCTCACATCTTCCTTTTCTCATCATCTTTATCTGCCGCCGATTCCTACACATGATCAGTCGAGCGATGTTTTCCCCACGGCTTCATTTTGACGAAATGCTCGATTATAATGTAAAATTATCTCACGTGGAAATGTTTACGTTCCTCGATCTGTTCTTCTCTGCTTTTACTTACACTTTTGATGTATGAGGTATCAAGAAAGCATGAAGATTTCGGAGCTGTGCTATTATCACCATGAAACTTGAACTTTTTGCATTGTATCTGCCAAGAGAGAAACCATGAATTCAGGAATAAGCATCGGTCACGTGGCTACAGCTTCCTGGGCCTGCCCCCGGCCCCACGTGCCGCCCTTTACCTGAGTCCTATCTGCACCTGGGCAGTCTCCACAATGGCAGCCTCCTCTTCACTGAATGGAACGTCTTCGATTTCACTCGGCCTAGGGACACGGAGTGGGTGAACGGCTAATTAATGGGGATATCGACTGGTCGGGTTACTGTTTGCCACTTAATGATTCTGAGTAAAACCCTGAATTAGCAGCTCTCCTCTACTGCCCAGTGGAACCGATCCCCGTGAAAGCTCTCTGTTTTACAGGATTTCTTTACCTTTGCAAGAAGACTCGGCCTCTGCACTTTTGAGAAAAGACTTTCTGATGTCTGACTACCCTGAGCCTCACAAGGGGTACCAGACACCCTGGAGACATCCCAGATCCTCAGAGATGCATCTGAAGCTGCGAATGCCACTCAGGTACTGGTGAGCCACCCCAGCACTGCCACTAAACCACGTCTCCTGCATCTCACGGAGAGTGGTGGTCAGCTGCCTCTGAGTACACGATCAGTGGAGCGTGCCCGCGGCCGAAGGCAGTTTGGTATACTGAGACCCTCAGGCTCACCGTGTCTTCCATGGGCGAACTAACCGGGCAAGCACACTTCCCGCACACAGGCCCGTGCAGCTAACCCGCGCCCCTGCCGAACCCTTACTGTTTCACGAAGGCTTCGTAGACCCCGCTGTCGCCAGCCACAGACTCGTCAGATACAGCAGCCGACACACAAGCCGTTTTCTCCCCAAGCAGGTGAATGACTCTTCTTTTTGGTAATGATTTTTCCACATCTAAGGAGGGGAGAATGAGAACGCTAATTAGGATTTCTATTAAAGGAAGTCAAGTCTAAAAGACACACACGGTTGGGCTGTGAGAAATCCAAAATAAAATTTCTGTTGCAAGGCAAAGATGCCAGCTACGACGGGAGTCCCCAGACACACACGTTTCAAGGCACTACCACTCACGAGATTCCCAGGCCATCAGTTAGTGTGGTCATTATTTGGGAAAGAAGATGGTTTTCCTTTCTCAGAAATATTTTTAGGGGAAGGATGAACTACCCAATTCTCCCCAGTCCCAAGCCTCTTCCTTTCAAGTCTTCACTGTGGTTACCATATACTCGAGGGTAGGAATCCAAGCGCCTTCTCCTATGTGAGAGAGACTGCTGCTAGTTCAGAGGGCTCTGAGCTGCTCTGTGGGAGGAAAGGCTCCCGCCTCTCTTGCTCCCCACCCCCCACATGCCGGATTCTACATCCCCTGAGCTACTATTCTAATAGAAATTAAAGGAAAAAATGCCTTTGACTTACAGGACTTCCCTCGCCAGCTAACACCGTATTACATATATATATATATATTTTGTGCAACTGAATCTTTAGCAGCGACTACTACTTAACTTTTATCTCTAACTCATATTCATACGCCAGCATCCTGCAGCGAGCAAGGCGCATTCATTTAAAGCCCTGTTCGGTGCTGTAATAAGCTGGGGCCTGTGGAGCGCTTTCATCCGGGGGTGAGCACGAGGAGCGGGGATCTGTATTGGTATGCATTTCGGCCCCCTTCTGAGTCGTGACTTTACATCTTGTTAAGATGTTTAAGTTTTAAGGCTTCAGATTACAGGATTGATTGCTGCATTTCCCCTTTTATTTCTGGCAGTGGGAATGCTTTTTCCTTGATGATGAAGTGCCTTCTCTCTGCCCACCCCCCTTTGTGAGGGGTGAAGGTGATGACATGATTTATTGATTACCCCCAGGAATAACCGCAGCAGCCTGAAATTGACTTTGACGACAGAGACGGACTGCAGAAGGACTTCCTAGTTATTCCAACTTGCTCGCTGTCATCCAGCTGGGATTGGTGCTGGAGAGCGGCTTATATAAAAGGGACTGGGCTCCACCTGCTAAGACTGGCGAGCAGGGAGGGAGAGCAGCTGGGGCCCTGACAGGGAGCTGCCCACCCCACATGGAGGGCAGACGTCCCCTGAAGAGACCAAGTGGTGGTGACCTGGAAAGATAGTCTTGCAGTCAAATACAGACACGAAGGGGCGTATCATCTGCAAACAAAGCTCTTGGATGTATTTTCCCTTAGGGTGGCTTTTTAACAGCAGTTTTCTAACATAATATGCTTTTAAGAGGTTAAGAATGGTTTCACAGAAGTACAGAGACGCTCGTCTCCAGCCGCAGACTGAGATACAGCAGCGGGCGCGAGGCGCAGCCGGAAAAGCCCTGGCAGCATGGGGACTTCAGCCAAGGGGCCACTGGGCGGTGACAGGCCTTGGGTGGCTTCTCTCACTCATCCCTCCCCTTCTCCAGCATCCGACCTCACTTCTGGGCCCCTCTAAATTGACTGAAGGTCAAGAAGTGGTCATTAGAGAATTCTCCAAATGCAGGAGAACAGATACAGCTCGAAAAGCCCAAGAAATGGAAGCTCCTTCAAGTCCGAATCTCAAAAGAATGGCATCAAGAACTCCCCACTTCCTCCTCTCTCCCCTGCTCTTTTCCCCCTAAATAACCTTTTGTCTTGTTTGTTCATGTCTCCTGAGATGTCCCCACACCCAGACGCACCCCCCAGCCTCAGCTGGCCTGGCCTGGATCACGGGCATGCGCACATGCCCCCAGCCCTGGCGACCCTGGGACATGACCCCAGGACGTCCCTCCTGCACAGTCCAGCACTGCAGAGTAGCGAGTCACCCGTGTGCCACGTGAGCAGTAAGGGCTGGCGGTAGGAACGTACTCAGCCACCTCCGTGTGGTTTACCGTCACCGCTGACGCACAGTAACATAATCACCGTGAACTGCGTCCTGAAGGCCAGGTGTGGCTCAGTGTCCTACCCGGTCCTGCAGCAGTCCTCCCAGTGCTGTACGAGGACGACCGCGTCATCCCCACTGAGCAGAGGAAGGGGCTGTGTGACAGACTGAACTGCACCCGTCACCCTCGCCAAAGCACGGCCCGAGTGGCGACCAGATGTCCAGCGCGGGCTTGGCTGGTTCGCGGGGTCTGCATCCCACCACGTTTTGTACCCCTTCTCAGAAGCAGAGGCGAGGCCCATGGGGACTGGCTGTTTTGTTTGAGTCATTAGGGACACATCAATCCTGTGTTTATTTTCTTTGTGGTTAATGGATCTAATACCACGTTACTTGCAGCTCTGGCACCTCCCTAGGAGAGGGCACACACACCACTCAGAGGTCTCATCTGCCAAGCCCTGGCAAAGCCAGGATTTCGGGATTTGAAATTACAGAAACCAACTGTATTCATCTCTGTCCCCAAAGGTCTCAGCTGGGCAATCGATTAATACTCAGAATTCCTGGAATCAAACATACAATACAAATGCTTCCCGAGTCAGCAAGGAAATACTTCTAAAAGGCCTGTCCTCTCCTGTGTGGTGGGGCACACGGGGCGTGTGTGACGTGACCAGGACTCCCGTGGACGTGCACTGGAGCTTCATCCCATGTTTTGCCTCGAGCTTGTTCTGGAATAGACCATCCTCCCAGGACAGCGACAGTGGTCATCTGTCAAGAGGGCCCCGTCTTGTTCTCTGTGCAATCACACCCAACATATTACAAGTATCTGCCTTGCAAAGGAAAACAATCAAAACATGAAATCGTCCCTGCCCCTGTCTCAGTACAGACGCAGGAGTATGTGCTTAGCAACCTCCTCCTTGGGCTGCAACTGCTGCCGTGGCCAGAAGATGGCAGGGTAAGACCACGCACTGGAGCTGCTCTCCAGATTAACCTGAGGCAGAGCAGAGTCTGGCATAAAACAAAAACTGTATTTATACAGAATTCCCTGAGCAATCTAAACAGTGAACCTTGGTACTAATTAGCTGGTATGCTAATTGCCTTGGTTTTAATGTGTTTTAGGCCAACTTTGAAAAGAAAGGCCTCTTCTTTGCCTTGCTATTTCAGACCCAGAATCTGAAGTGTGTTCTCATCCTACGTTTCCAGTCAGCTGCCGCACACGGAGTCTCTGGACAACAGGACAAGTATTTACTAATGACAGGTGTTAAATGGAGAAGGCAATTTCTATCTGATAAAGGAAACAGGTCTAGGTATATGAATAAAAACTCTTTAAATGAAGCCAAAATAAAAACTCAGAAAAAAGGGAAGGGCGCCTGTACCAGTTGTTCACATAGAAAACGTAACCTTCCGATCCCGAAGTGAAGAGGAGGGAATGTGTGAGAGCGGCAGCTTACCTGCGGCGCCTTCATATAACGGCTCCCTAGCACACTCATTAAGGTCTTTGTCCTCCAAGAGAGACTGGGAAGCTCCTCCTGAGTCCGAATCCAGCAAGATCTGATTTTCGCCGAGGCTGAGGTCTGCAAAGTGGCTACTCAGCTCACAGTCCTCAAAGTCAGCAGTAAACTGACGGAGGGAGGCGTCATGAGACATGGGGAATGTGCCTTCCAAAACCAAGGGGGAGCCAGGAGGGGACAAGGACGAAAGGGAGGACCTCGAGGACAGGGACGTCACAGACTTGGGGGCCTCAGTCAGTGGAGGAGTGTGGCCTGCTGCTGTGGCTGCCACCCCACACAGTCCACTCTGGCCAGGCTGGCTGGGGGACTTGACCACCTCGTTTTCATGGATGGTGGTGATGGGTCCGGAAGGAATGTAACCACCCTTCTCTTGCAGAAGGAAGTCCAGTTTATACTGGTAATCCACGTCCATCTGGTCACCCTGACTGCTGTAATAAAGCTCGCTGGAACTGAGAGAGTTGAGCGACCCTCTGCTGGAGGTGTTCAGAGAGCCCCGACTGGATGCCAGGGACCCCAAGCTGCTCCCAGACGACACGGACAAGGTGCTGGCGGAGAGGCTGACAGGAGGGAAGCACACAGTATCAACCCTGTTAGGACACAGAAAACCCCATCACAATGCCTACTTGCTCCTTCAGACCCCCAGAGGGGAGGGACCCAGGGTTGCCAAAGAGCAGAGCCAATGGCCCAGGGCAGAGAACTTGCCGTTAGGGCACTTGTTACTGTGTTTATTCACTAGCATTTTGAATCTTGCTTTCAAAATACTCTTTAAGAAGCAATGCTATTCTTATTAAAAATTCTCTTTTGATCCAGCCCCAGTGGCACAGCAGTGGCCTGGCGGTCTGCAATGCTGGGGGCTGTGTGGCGTGTCCGGGTTTAGTTCCCAGTGCACCTGTGCACACCAGACGTAGGCTCATGCCTGTGATCAGGGTGCAGTGGCGATGGCTTGGGGGAGGACTGCAGCCTGACACCCTGCTGAGGATGGCCACCTTTCTCTTTCTCACGAAAGAAATGAATAAATAAACTTAAAAAAAAAATTCCTTTAAAAAATGAAATAAAACAAAGACTCCATGATCTATTGGTAAGGCTACTTCTACGGCAGACTTTGATTACAGAAGCAATTCTATAATCAGAAAACAGTGAAAAGCTAAAAAAAAAAAGAAAAGAAAAGAAGCCAGGAATGAATAGTGCTGATGCTATTACTTTGTTAAAAAGTGTTTGAGAGAAAAAAAAAGGGCCAGCTTATAAAAATGAACAGGTTACACAAAGGACCTCTGGGTTCACACACCTTTCCTCTTCTGTGTGTGTGAATGTAAGAAGTAAATATTCTTCTAATCAATAGGAGGGAATCCATGGCTAACTGTCTAGAGGAAAAAATCTCCCCCATTCTCCTTTTACAAAAGATGGGTCAAGGGGAGAAATGTGTTATTAAGTATGTACTGCTGGCTAAAATATTGTCTTCGTCCTACAACATATTGCAAATGTATCCCATCCATGTAACCCCCCCACCCTGGGGTTCGTGAAAACTTGAAAAAAATCCATGTGACTTGAAATTTCATCAATCACTAACTGTAGTAGTATAACTATTTTATTTACTTTTAAAAAGTTAAAAAAGAAGGTAAAACATAATCAAAAGTGGACTAGAATATGCCTGAATGTAAAAAAAAAACAAAAACAAAAACAAAACGCAAAATCCTCCCAAGGACGTCACAGGCTTACCTTTTAAGTTGTGAATGCAAATAAGTAGTTAACTTAGTAGTTTCTTCAAGTTTCTGCAGCAGCTCTTTTCTTCGCTCTTCCAATTTCAATCTAGAATGTATAGAAATTATTTTTAAGTAACTATGATAGAATATGAAAGCTAAAAGATTCTTTTCCTTTTTAAGACTTTTTTTTTTCCCCTTTAGGGTGCGTGTCTTCGCATGCAAGAGGGAGACACAGAGAGAGGGAAAATGAGACATCACCCCTCAAGGGGGATGGCCAGGCCGTAATCCCTTCTTCTCCTTGGGATTTTACGCATACACATCTGGAACGATTTTTAAGCCGCTGGGTCCAGGACTTGAACTGCAGTTGGCCATGTGGGAATCCAGCGTCTTAACCACCACCCCAAATGCTGACCCTGAGAGATTCTTATGATACAAATATTACATATGACAATATGGGGCCAGACAGCGGCACAGTGCATATGGAATGCTTGTAAGGACCCAAGGGGAAGCATCCAGGTTTGTGTCTGGAGCCTTTCCTGAACACACGGGGTGTGGCTGTGCCCAGACCAAGGCTGGCTGAAGCTACGGGTACATCGCAGTGTGAAGACCCTGTTCAGAGTGCCTGGCTCTCTGTCTCTCTTCCCTCCTCTTTCATGGAAGAAAAAAATAAGCTTAAAAAATGCAAAAGCAAAACAAAACAAAACAAAAAAAAAACAAGGAGGAAATCTGAATGAACTTGGTTGAGAAAATACTGGACCACCAGCGAGAAGAGATATAGGGAGAGTTATACACAGCCACACTAAATGACGGTGGAGATTTACGCCAAATCACCAATGTTTCAGAGAATTTTTACATGATGGGAGTCTCGAATTTTCTTTTATATATAGGTAAATAATATGGTGCTGTGAGGTGGGGGGGAACAGTGAGGAGGAAAGCAATAATGAAACAAAACACGACAAGACCACAGGATCCCTACACAGTTTTGTGACTTGACGTTAAATTGTTTTGTAAAATGACTGACAACAATAATAAGCAATTATGAAAGGTCATACAAAATACTAAATATAGTAAAGACTGTTCCAAAATAATATTTTCTGATAAAAATTCCAGTCCTAACTTGCTGAGAATTTTAGTGATCAAGAAACAAATTGGGGGCCGGATGGTTGGCATGGTGGACTACGTGGTTGACTCCGTGATTCGAGTCTGGGACCAGGAAGTATAAAAAACAGGCTGGCTGCGTTTGAGTGTGCACCTAAAATCTTGAGAGGAGAATGGAAGAGAAGGGACTGCAGAGTGGTCCTCCCTCCCAGAGGGTGCTTTCTCACTTTCCTTCTCTCTCTTGCTCTGCCTCTCTCTGGCGAGTGCACAGGCCCTTATAGCAAAATGAATGAATGAATGAATAAATAAATACAAACAAACAACAAATTGGTCAGTACTGCTGCCATGGGCTAATCAGACTTAGCTGCTTAAGCCGAAGGACAACCTGAGTGTGTTTTCCTTCTCGGCTACAGTGCGTCATCACCTGCACCCCAGTACCACAGAATTTCATCCACTTTCAACTGCAAGTTTCTGAGGTTTTAAAAAATTACAGTATTATGGAATTGTGTACCTGAATAATGTCATTTAAAAATATATGAAGCACCCAAGGGTTTGTGAAACTAAGAGCCTGTGATACAGTCTCCCCACCTTACTGAAATGAGTCAGCCCCGAGTGGGACTCGGAAGTGCCAAGTCTCTCGCCTTGGAGCTGCTGCCGGCCGGCTGGGTACCCTTAGGCAAGTCGCCGACTCAAGGGTCTCACCTTTCTCATCTGTGGAATGGTGATTATAATCCTCCTGTGTCTACCTGATAAGGCTGTTGAAGGATCAAATGCAGTTATGTATGTGCAAGTGCTCTACAGACGATAAAAACAAATCTTTCCTGTTCAAAGCCTTGGCATGCCCTGCAAGATGGCGATATAAAAATTAGCCACTTTTCTTTGGAGAAAAGTACAATTTCCCTAATTTCCAACCTCTTTGAAATGTTCCATGTGTTTTAGGCGGCAAGGAAACATGCCCATATTTTATTTATAGGTATCTATCCCTTTGATGTGTCAACAACACAATTCCATTATATGTAAAAATAAAAAGTAATTCTTGCCATTTTCTTTAATACTTCAAAGCATGATAAATTCTTAATTCACAGCTTTCAAAGGTGTATTTTAAAAAGGAGCACAGTCCTTATTTTTTAATCTCCTGAATATAAACAAAAACTCAACAAGGAAATAAATTAATATAAAGTAGATTAACTGAATTAGAAAGTACACAAAGGTCTGCGAAAGCCCCAAACTCTACTAAGTCCATGTCTTCTGAAACAGGAGAAACACCTTTGAAGTCAGTTTTTAAACTAAGCATTGCTTTATTAAAATGAAGGCTTTTCTAGTGTTTTGGGGTGAGGCACCAGGATGACAGGAGACCCTTCACCCTGAACCGCCCCTAACTACTGGCCCTTCACACGATGCTTTTCCTCTCCCGCTCACTGGGCCACAGGTGCCCTCCACCCATCCTCCGCCCTCCCCAAGACAGCCGGTGCTCAGGGGCTGCTCTTCCAGCTCTTGGATTCCCTGGGAACTGCTGGTACTTGGCTTTATGTTCGCGTTCCCCTTTCCCAACTGCATCCCAAGGTCCTAGAAGGCAGACACCGGTTATTTCTTCCCCTTCCGCCCAGGCAGCCTGAAGAAGGGGCGGCCTCTAAGCCTCCTCCCTGCTGGTGTCTTCATGAAGCCCTGTGGGGAGAAGCCTGAACAGTGCTGGGAAAGGGACAGAGTCCGTCCCCGTGGGGCTGCAACCCTGCCTCTGAGTCCCCAGGGGCTCTCCTACTGGGAGCTGGATGGAAGTCTTCCTCAGTGTCCAGGATCCTCAAGCGAAAGGACCTCCCCAGTTTCCTCTGGACCAGGGGTTGGAAGAAACTGCTCACATCAGCCCTTCAGAGGGTCCTTATCTGTCTCCCTGAGCTCTTCTCCAGCCCCACCTTCTCCTCTCCTGGGCAGGAAGGGCCTTTCAGCCTGGCCCTATGATCCCCACCCTCCCCGCCCCCTGCAGTCCTATGGCCCTTATCACCTTGTGCAGAGGGCAGGGCTCCCCTACCCCTGCTCTGCCCTGGGTGCCTCCAGGGAGAGAGGCCCCACCTGGTCTCTCCTGAACCTTTGCACCTAGGAAAATTTCCTATCATCTAGAGTAGTAAGAAGCCCCCTTTTCATTTTATTAAAAAAATGACACTTATATTCCACCCACTTGCTTTAAAAAATGTTTAGAGGCAGTTGTGAAACATGCAAATGAAGACCTCTTGGCAACCACAAGGCAAAACCCCTAAAATTGATGAGAAAAGAAGCAACGTTAAGATCTTATCAGCTCCAGAAAAGCACAGAGGTTAAGTAATTTGGGTCGCCGCACGGGAAGGGTAGGAGCAATGTGTAAAATGACCTCACTGCACGCCAGTTTCTCATTGCGGGCAGTCTCTTTGCCCTGCTGTGTCCTCGGGATGAGTGTCTATCTGTACTGTCACTAGGGGGCAAGCTCAGCCATTGCCACTGTCATCAGTGACTGCAGGGCCACAGCTGGGGGACCCTGGGGCCATATATGGTGGCTGAAAATACATGTGAGTTTAGCTCCTTCAGAGACCAAAATTGAGTAATGACTCAGAATCCTGCTTGAGGTCGTCCCTGAAATAATGACGAGCCCACAATATAAACAGAAGGCAGAGGAAAATGCGGGGGGATGCAGCCGTAGCTGCCTTTGATAGTTGTGTAGGCACCAAGAAGAAATTGAGGGATTTGGTGCTGGCAGAGCGCAATCTGTTCTGTGATGAAACTGAGTTTGACACAGTGAATCCCATCTCCCAGAAGCATCTCCGGCTTCCCCCTGCTTTACCTCGGAGGAAACGCACTGCTTGCTGAGGTGTTCATTCTCTCACCACCCGCGGTCCTGCCTTCAGTTCAACCGCAGCGACAAGCAGAGAGGAAACACATGCCTACGAGGGGTCTGCGGAAGTCACGGAAAGTGCACCTCACGAAAAACTACACGTGGATTTCCTTTTTTTTGCACCAAAATAAACTCATACTTTAATTCCGTTTTCCAGGAACTTTCTGAAGTCCCCTTGTACAGAAGAAACAGTAAAGGGTGAGGGATAAGAAAAGTGACAGAGCGTGGAGGAATAAGTACGATGCAAAGCCTACTGTGCTAGGCCTACTCGGGAAACACGGGGTCGGTGCGCCCTTCGGTAGGGGTTTCTGCTCGTTTGGACACGTGGAATGCTGAGCCATTTTAAGCACTCAAGGATAACAATGAGAAAACTTTAAATTGGTCAAGCAAGAAAGCAAGAGTCCCCCGACTTTCTACCACAACATAATTATGAGGATTTGCCTTTGGCCAGAGAGAGGAAAGATAATTAGTACTCATTTATTTGGAAGACCACATGACTCGACTCTCCCAGTGTCTCGGAAACTGAGTGTAATGCAAATATAAAACATATCCATTCCTCTTCTGGTGAACGTCCAGTCATGGGAGACAGGTCATGAGGGACCCATAAATGACAAGGGCTATCCACACTGAATGTATCCTTATTCTACTACCATATTTTAAAGCGCCTCTTCCTGATGAGTTCAAGCCTATTGCTCCTGCTGGTCTCCTGATTCTCTGTTTTTAAGGTTACTTTATTAAGTTATTTTTTGGAAGCTCTGTCCCTAATTAAAAAGACAATCAAGACACCACACCTGTAAAAGCTGATGAAAACAAAAGAGCACAGGCATTTTCTCTCTTCCAGAGCAAAGCAAAAGGCTGTTTACAGGCCCTTTCCAGGTTCTGCACTGTAGAGCAGCGGCCGGACTCGGCATGTTACCACGTACCGCTGTGTGACGATGTGTAGGAAGAGCTACACAGCCAACAGGATCACTGTGGGGAGCGGCGGGTGGCGTGGCGACTGCGGTGCTGAACTCTCACATGGTTGACTGCAGTTTGAGCCCTGGACCTGGCAGCTTGAAACTCACACCAGGTGCATGTAAGAGCTTGCCCAAAAGCCCAAGAGGAGAATGGAGGAGAAGGGACTGTGGTGTGGCCATCCCCCGAGGGGTGATTTCTCGCTGGAAAGCACAGGTGCCCTATAGCAAAAATCTCTCTTTAAAAAATCACTGATGTTTTATAAACAGGTCACATGAAAGCTACCCACGCTTCATATCTACTAACAGCTATTAAGCATCCACCAGAAACTGAGAGTATGCACTACAGATGGAACTCAAGGGGAATCCAGGTAAAACGTCTTCACTCTGCCTTGCCTTCAAGCCCTCATTTTCTTGCTGGATGGGCCCTCACTTGGCCAGCCCTGCCCACACCCACCCCGGACTGATCCTTAGGACCATTAGACACAATTGGAGCACGAGGGCCAGTGGGGAAGGAGAAAAGAGGGCAATGGGAAGAAGGACCATGGAGGGGAAAGGAAAGAATCTACAGAGGCTTCTCCTTTTGATACTTTTTCGTGTTTCCTAAAGGTATGACAGGTAGCTACATACAGTCTTGATCAATGGTTATTTTTTGAGAGATTTTTGCTATAGGGCATGTGTGCTCGCCAGGGAGACAGAGAGACAGAAAGTAAAAAATCACCCCCCAGGAGGTATGGCCATGCTTCTCCTCCGTTCTCCTCCTGGGATCTTGGGCATGCACACACACACACCTGGGGTGAGTTTAAGCCACCGAGTCCAGGACTCGAACCAGTCAACTACGTGGGAATCCAGCAACATAACCATTACACCATCTGTTGGTCCCTCTTGATCAATGTTTTTTTTGGAGAGGTTTTTGCTATAGGGTGCATGCGCTCGCCAGACAGAAAGACACAGAGAGACAGAAAGCGAGAAATCACCCCCCAGGGGGACAGCCATGCCGCAATCCCTTCTCCTCCATTCTCCTCCCAGGATTTTGGGCACACATGCACATGTGCCCGGCGTGAGTATTAAGCCACCGGGTCCAGGACGTGAACCGCAGTAGACTACGTAGGAGTTCAGCGACATAGCCATTACACTAAATGCTGGTCCCTTGATCAATGTTGTAACTCACAAAAGCCAACTCTGAAAATGGATAAACTCAGGATGGGAGAGTCCATATGCTAACACTGAGTTGAGAATGTCAGAGATTTTCTTCCATTCCTGCCCCAGCATAGTTTTTAAATGTCTGCTATTATGTAGTCAGAGAAACTTAAACATTTACTGAGGACGGGGAATTAAGAAGTTAGGGAAAAAAACAAAAACCAAAAAAACAACAACAAAAGCAGCTGGCTTATGGGTGGGTGTGTTAAACTTCCCTCCAGGTCACCTGAAATCATTATCAATGTGAATTTCACTCCTGCTGTTCTGGGACAGGCCTGGCCTAAAGGATGGCTATGCAGTGGTGAACAAGGCTACCCAGCCCACCTCGAAGCAAACAGAGCACCTGGCAAGGCCTGGACTCATCGAACTGGCACACAGAGGGGCCCTTGCAGAATGTTCCAGCTGAGGTGTTTACAGGACTGCATATCGGAGATGAATGATCGACTCACACCTTCCAACAGGAAGATCAGAAAACCATTTACAGTATTTTCCTTTACATTTTCACCCGCGGCAGAGGGAGGGTTTCAAATGACAGACAAAATCCAAGTGAACATTTTGTGACCTGTTAGGATATCAAAGGGTGCAAGCTGTCTTTTCCTTGTGAAATGGAAAGCAATAAACTTTTGCATTCTTGTGAGTAATAAAACCCAGAGTAGGAAGCTCCTGTGGCCGTAACAGTCTAGATCATCTCTTCTATCGGAGTGCAATAGTTTATAGCTATTGTTATCAGACTCCCCCAGTGATGTACTGCATTCCTGGTTTTATGTCAACATTCTTTAGTTATTCAACATCTGTCACAGGCATTTTCACGTCCCTAACAAACACAGAAGGACTGACGCTGGGGGCCGGCAGAGGGTGTGCTTTATTGCTCTACAGAAAGAAGGTCCTTTTGTGCTGCTACTTAGCTCACCAAGAGCAGATGCAATCGAGATTTACAGACCTCGGGGAAATGCCATCCAGCTAAGACACCCCCACGCCTGCAAGGCCTGAGGTGCCCTTTCCCCAGGAGGGACACCTACCTCTCCGCCAGGGCTCGGCTGGGCGTGCCCCTCACTGACAGCAGCTCCTCTTCCAGGCGCTGCCTCTCGGCTTCCAGACGTTCCAGTTCTTCTTGGGAGCGCTTCTGCGGAGTGACGAACTGAAGCTCTTTCAGGAGCTCTTCTTTCTCGTGAATCAGCATCAGCTTCTCCTTCTCAATGTCCAGGGCCCCCGGCCAGGCTTCGCTGTCCAGTTTGGACAGTTCGATTTTTAAGTTGGCCATACTAAAATGAAGAGAGAAAAGAGGCATGAACATGTTTAGAATCGCTGGAAAGGTGAACCCAGACAGGCTAAGTTCGGGGTTGAAACGCTGCCCACATTCTCCTGCTGGGCCTTATCAGAGAGGGGTGCGTTCACCTGGAGAGAGACCAGGGGGAGGACAGCTGCCCACTCTCTGGGCCTGACCCCATGCTCAGCTGTCAGGTTCCCCCTTTAAATGATTGAGCGTTTCCGCCTATCTGACAAGAGTGATGGTCAAGGGAACAGACGCTTCCGAGGCAGAGTCCTGGGGCCACGGCGGACCAGTGCCACGTGAGACTGCCTGCAGGAGGTGACGGGAGAGATGCCTGAGGGCTCTGCTTTAGAAAAACAAAAACAAAACTGAACTAAGCGATGCCTGAAATGACACTGCTGTCAATTTTGTTCCAAAGGCGAATGTCAGTGGCTTCATAATTTTGTCCATGCTCAGATGTCCCTACACCCGAGCTCCATAATAAATGGTAAATTAATGTTATTCCCAACTCAGTCTGAGAGTCTTGACCACCTAAACCAAGTAATTCATTCTCCGGCACCGTGAAGACCATCGGGATTGCTCCTGAGGTAACACTGTCACGCGCTCATTTGACTGCAAGCACAAGACCCGGGTGACCTAGGACCTGGCTTAGCTGGCACAGGGATGCACACGCGTTCCTACAGAGCATGCCGGACGGCTACCTCGGGTACTGTCGCACACACCAAAATAGGAGAAACTGAAAAGGAGGACTTTTTTCTCCTTTATTATGGAAGGAACAGTAGAAAAGAAGAAAAAAGGTGAACTAAAGAAATACTCAGGAGCCAAGGTGGAAGTAGACCCAGATCCTTGGGCCCTGAGTTTTTTGTCTTGGTTCAAAATACAACTGCCCTCACATCGGCGCTGCGTAGGGGTAGAGAACCCCCGGTTTTCACCCACCGTCTGCACTTAGGATAGATGTAACATCAGCTGTTCTTCAGCTTTAACCACCAAACCATAAACAACTGCCTCAATGTACTGGAAAATTAATCATCAAAATGCTAAATAAGCATGATATTATTAGCTTCATTAAGCACAAAAACAAAGGCTGGAGGAGAAAGCGAGTTTCAGAGAAACACAACCCGCCTCTTTACTTATTCAGAAGTGAGGAGGGAAAAGCATTTTCGACATATGCATAAACCCTTGAGACTTACCTTCTTGTCGGTATCACTAGTAACTTTTTTTTTTTTTTTTGAGAGGTTTTTGCTATAGGTCGCGTGCGCTCGCCAGACAGAGAGAGAGAGACAGAGAGATAGAAAGTGAGAAATCACCCCCCAGGGGGGATGGCCACGCCGCAATCCCTTCTCCTCCATTCTCTTCACAGGATCTTTGGCACACATGCACACGCGCCTGGCATTACTTTAAGCCACCGGGTCCGGGACTCGAACTACATGGGAGTTCAGTGACATAGCCATTACGCTAACTGCTGGTCCCATCACTAGTAACTTTAAAATAAAGGTCCAAATGGTATGACAATACCATCACATGGGAAAGAACCAAGGTCTTACATTTTAAAAAACATATTAATTAAATTATTATTTTTAACTTGCTATAGGGCACGTGCACTCACCAGAGACACACACACACACACACACACACACACACACACACACACACATAGAAGGAGGGAGGGAGGGGGAGAGAGAGAGAGAGAGAGAGAGAGAGAGAGGAAAAGTGAGAAAGCAAGCCAAGGTCTGGGATTTGAGCTATGTTCGGCCATGTGGGAGTCCAATGCCTTGCCCACCACACCACCTGCTGGCCTCAGTCTTATGTTTTGATGTGATCGAATTAACCAAGTGAACTGGCAGTGAGGATGTGCTGTGGGAAAGAAAGGCAGAAGCTCAAGCTGATCCAAGGAAAGGAGAGTCAGTCCCCAAAGAATCCAGGGGCCTAAGACCCAGTTCTCCAAGATGGATTTTCAGTTATGGCTGCTCTTCTTCAGGATACCAGACACAAGTCCTGGGCTTTGTTCCCAGCAGAACCCGGGAGTTCTGGCTGCCACAGGGCCGGCTTGCTCACAGCAAGGACCAGAGGCAGCATCCACCCGAAGCTCGCACATGACCAGGCCACAAGGCCACAGATCAATCCTCAAGGCTTGCTGAGGGCCAGATAGAGTCTGCACACTGAGAAGGAGGTAACAGAGTGTACGAAAATGTTCCTGACCTCAAGAAATCCTAAATCTACCAGGGGAAATGGAAGCACATTAAAATGACCTGAGTGAATTTTAGTTCAGAATGACTAGGTTACTTGCTCAAGATCGCATGGTTAATAATTTGTGGATGGAAGCTTAGGTTTCTTTCAACAAACTGAAGAACCAAGTAATATTAGGAACACAGGCTACATAGAGGCAAATATTGGATTTATTTTACTTTGTCAGAGCCAGATAATCTCTAAGAATCACAGGCAATTGCTTACAATTGATCATCACCACCAATAATAACGGACATCCTTCAATACCTGATGGTTTTCCTTATAGCAGGAAACCATGACGCTCTTGTGGGGCCTCAGCTGAGCTTTCTGTGTTCATGGAGAGGGACATGCCAAGTTCCTCTGTCACCTGCAGTTTTGCCCTTTTATGTCTCCTAAGTAATAAACCAGTCATGTTTTCAAGGTCTTAAAAGAAAAATAATGAAATCAAGTGTATCACTATGACCCTTTCCCTCAAAATAAGAAAGGTGTCCTATACTATGAGAACATTGAAGTCTATCTACTATTGGGTTGTCAGAAAAGTCATGACATATTTCTTGTTTTTTCTAATGCATCATGATTTCTCTGACAACCGAATAGATTGGGATGGTAAAGTCTATTACGCCTCACCCCAGCAGAGTCATGAGGGACGAACAAGACAGCCCAGGCATTAATAAGAGTTTATACGGTTGTGGAGAGAAATGAGAATCTCTCTCTTTTCTCCCTGAACAAGGCAACTGGAACAGACACTTTAGGACCCCCCAGGACATTAGCAGCAAGACTTCCCTTCAAAGCAAAAGAACAGGCTTAGAGACGTTTGCCTTCGAACTCGCGCCAGCTATCAAGTCCTGTCCCTGAGCCAGTGTCCCACGTCTCCATCTGAGAAGCCAATCTTCTTTGGGAGTAAGTATTGGGCAAGAGCCAAGCTTCTTTTCTCCCCCCGGAATTAAAGAGAGCAATTTCATTTCATTCCGTTCATTCTCCCTATTCTTCAGCTTTGAGGGGGCGATGTAGAAGAGGAAGAGATAGACAGAAGGAAGAGGAAGCAATCCTTCATGGTAAAACACCAGGGGCAACCTTGGTAGAATGTGTGGGGAGTGCCCAGCAGATGTCAGCACAGGAGTAAAGATGAGTTCTGGAGAGAAAACTGACGTCTGAGCCCGCCAACGTTGAGCACGATAGCGCTGGCCATTTACCTTCTTTTAGCTTCTTCGTACTGTAGGCTGAGCCTGACCTTTTCGGCTAAGTTTGATCTACTTCTCACTCCAATCTGGTAGGGGGGGGAAAAAGGGGTAAAAAAAGTCAATTAACTCTGTTAATGAATGAAGCAAAAACTGCTTTTGTTTCTAGGAAGTACAAGTAATTGAAAAGCTAATGAAGATGGTACTGAAATCAGGAAACGCTGGTTTAAAAAGGCACTTACTCTGTAGTCTCAGTAGGGGCAGAACATTTCCGTCAATTCAAGCTTGTCTCTTTTTAAAGACTTTAACATCACTTTCTCCACACATTAAATTCAAGACAAAAAATATCAGGTAAATGTGTCTAGTATCTAAGGGTTTATGAAGGGTGTACAGGTCAATAAAATTTATGAACTGGAACTAATTTCGTTGCCTGTATGAGTCAAAATTTCCATCATTTAGCTTTCAGTTATACAAAGTATAAACTAAGTAACTTCAAAAATTAATTTTCAAACAGGTATGCCCTACTGTGGAGCTCTATCTTTTGACTTTTATCGCATATACTTCAAAGACGTATAAGAGAATGTAAAAATAGGGGCCAGCAGGAGGTGTGGTGATTAAGGGTGCTGGACTCCCACATGGCTGACTGTGGTTTGAGTCCCAGACCAGGCGGCTTGCTTTCTTGCTTTCTCTCTTGCTCTCACTCTTGCTCTGTCCTTCTCTGATCGATTTAAATAAATAAATAAATAAATAATAAAGTTGAATAAAACAATTCTTCTAAAAAAAGAGACAATGCAAAAATAACTGGAAAATGATTAAAAAGCAAATACCTGCTAACGGCATCCCCAATAATAGTTAATAACATCCAAGCCATGTTAAATATTTTTAAATGTCAGATATAAACCACAGACTATGCCTTTTAATATTACAATCAACATCAGATTTACAAAAGCACGTTTACTCATTAGTTTTAAAAGGCATATATTTCTGTTTCTCATTAGCCTTAATGTGTATCTGAAAGGACCTAAATTTCCAAGACTTTAAACTTAATAAGAAGAAGTTAAATTCCCATGTGTCTCTAGCTTTTCAATCGTGTCTCTGAAGAAATTACAGTGTATGAGAAAGTGAACAAAACTATTCAAATGGCCAGATCCTGATATGCTTGGCACCTAGACAGAAAAGGTACGGCTATGATTTTTAAAAGCAATCTTACAGAAAGAAACAATGCACACAGCCGGAATCCAAACCACACGCCCAGCTCCTGTTCCGGTTCACAAGCCACACCGCAGTGCAGGCCCATCAAGGACAGCAGTGGGCCGGGCTTTGACCCAGGTAACTTACATCTCCAGAAATGCTTGTCTGTGACCCGGCATCCAGGGTCTGTCTGGACAGCGATAAGTGAGAGTTCACAGGACTGGATCTCAAGTCTGGCTCGGATCTGCCAATGCTCTGATCCAAATGAAACCGCTCCTGCAGCTTAGCAAGACTCTGTTCAGGAAAAACAAAGTATTTCCTAACGCTTACGCTGTAAGAGGGCAATTCTGCCTCATCGGGTAAAAGTAAATGGAAAGCACTCATTTCGATGGAAAACACTATTGCTTTATTTCGGTAGGCACATACCATTTTAGTAGAATGTTACTCTGAACATACATACACGTGGCACTGGGAGCATGTGAGAGTGAGCTGAACAGGTTGCCTTACCTTTTCCAAACAGCATTTATCTGTGAACTTTTTAAAATCCCATTAAGAACTCTCCATTTCAATAGGAACCACTCCATGCAACAGAAATTACAGAAATATAGACTACCTTTAAGGCAATCTCTAGCTTTAGACATAGTAAGATAATTTCCCACTTAGAAGGCACCAACAGGTGGCGTGATGATTAAGGCACTGGACTCCACATGGCTGGACCACAGTTTGAGTCCTGAATTTGGCAGCTTGAAAATCACGCCAGGTGCGTGTGCATGCATGCCCAAGATCCCAGGAGGACAATGGAGGAAGAGGGATTGCGGTGTGGCCAACCCTCTGGGGGATGATTTCTCACTTTCCCTCTCACTTTCCCTCTCTCTCCAGCGAGTATACACACCCTACTGCAAAAACCTTAAAAAAAAAAAAAAAAAAAAAAAAAAAAAGAAGACGACGATGTCCACATCTGAGATGGGACCCAAGAGATTATTTAGCTCACATTCCCATCAGAGATTAGAACACTGAGGCCCAGAGTAGCTATAACCCGAGCTCAGCTAAGCCTACTCACGGCACTGCCTTTGTGGTATGTTCGATTTAGCGAAATGAGTACTCAACAGCAGATGTAAGAGCCCAGCAATGTGGGATGCACCGCTGAGATGCTGCTCCACAGGCTGGGACCACACAAGAGGCCCAGCTTTGATTCTGGTCTAACCCAAAGGCTGGGCCTGGTGGCATGCACCTGTAGTCCCAAAGACTCAGGGAGGCTGAGGCTGGAGGACCACAACATGGAAAGGCGGTCTTAAAAGGCGCACACGCACACACACATCAGTGTGCCTGATCTCAGCACCCAGGTTTAATATATAGGGCTTACTCTAGAAGGAGGAAGCGATCGAGCACAATCAGTAAAGAGGAAAAATATTACCTAAAATGTTTAAAAAAAAAAAAAGGAAATCTTATAGTCATACTGAAAAAAAGATAAAAACAAAACAAAATAAACATTATTTTCAAGTTCAATAAGAGCTAGTATTTAACCTTGATATTTAATACTTTCATGAGAAGGAATTGTAACTATCAGTGTCTGTTCTTTTTTTTTTAAACACCAAACCTTTTTTTATCCTTTCAAAGGGATATTTATACAAAAATATATACGTAAGAGAAATAAAATGTAAATATGAACACCAAAAGACATAGAAAAGAACAAAGGAAACTTTAGTGACCTTGGGCAAGTATTTTCTATTTTTCATCTATAAATGAGAAAATTTAGTCTTTTTTTTTTTTTTTTTTTTTTTTTTTTTTTTTTTTTTTTTTAACTATAGGGTGCATGCACTTGCCAGAAAGACAGACGAAGACAGAGAGACAGAAAGTGAGAAAACATCCCCCCAGGGGGGATGGCCATGCCACAATCCCTTCTCCTCTATTCTCCTCTCGGGATCTTGGGCACGCATGCACACACACCTGGCGTGAGTTTAAGCCACTGGGTCTGGGACTCAAACCATGGTCGACTACATGGGAGTCCAGTGATACAGCCATTACGCCAACTGCTGGTCCCAAGTTTAGTCTTTTTTAATCTTTGTTTTTTTAAAGAGAGATTTTTTCCTACAGCATGCGTGCGCTTGCCTGAAAAACAGAGACAGAGAGACAGAAAGCACCCCCTCATGGTGGGGGGTGGCCATACCACAATCCCTTGTCCTTTCAGGATTTTGAGCACACATGCACACATGCCTGGCATGAGTTTTAGCTGCCAGGTCCAGGACAAGAACCTTGGTTGACTATATGAGAGTCCAGCAACATAACCATTACATCATCTGCTGCTTCCCAGTCTTTTTCAATCTTATCTGTGATAAAAACGTACTCAATCAATTTAGTAGTGTTTTTTGTTTTTTTTTTAAAGACACCTGTCATTGGACGATTTCATCTCAAGATCCTTAACATACCTGTTTTTATTACATAAGGTCACATGAGAAGTTTCCAGGGCTGAGATTTAATTTTCTTTCTTTTTAATTTGCTATCGGGCATGTGTACTTGTCAGAAAGAGACAGACAAAGAGGGAAAGTGAGAAATCATCCTGGGGGAGGGGTGAATAACCATGCCACAATCCTTTTCCCTCCATTCTCCTCTAGGGATTTTGGGAATACACACACACAAATGTGCCTGGCATGTTTTTCAAGCCTCTGGGTCCAGAACTTGAACCACACAGTTGGCCACATGGGATCCAGTGTCTTAACCTCCATATCACACGGTGGCCCTCAATTTAATAGGGTTTGACTGGCATTTCTTTTATGAAATAGAAGGTAGTAGGAAATAAAATCAGAGTACATCACTAGTATTACGAGTTGACATTTCTGTGAAATTGTTTAGTGCCTATGTGTGTCTCCATAAGTAGGCACAGTTGTGTGTGTTACTGTCTTTGTTGTTGTTGTTGTTGTCTTAATTGTGGTTTCTAAAGTCACCAGGGCTAGGACTTGAACCATGGTTGGCCATGTGGAATCCTACTCTCTTAACTACTATGCTAAGGGCCAGCCCCCTTACAGGGTTTTAGTGTGAAATATATTTCCAACTGTGGTCAAAAGGTTTAAAAGTCACAGAATATATTTACTATCCCTCTCCGCTCTACTGTTGGTCTCTGCATCTGCTAATTACTTTCTAATAACTGGAAATTAACCTAATCTTTTAATTCAATCTGGTCTGTAAATTCAGCGTTTACAAGAAGAATCAAAGGTAACCTAAACTTGTTGAATTATTAGGTTCCAATGTAAAATTGTTCCGGTTCTATTAACTTTTTTTTAAAGGCCTATTATGTACATTTCAGGAATACTGATTTAATCAGCAGGATAACTGAGGGACAAAAATCAAAACAAATACAAGTAAAGTCTTAAAAGTGTTACATCTAGGGTCAGCAGGTCGTGAGGTGGTTAAGGTGTTGGATAGTCCCACATGGCTGACCACGGTTCGAGTCTCAGACCTGGTGGCTTGCTTTCTCACTTTCTTTCTCTCTGTGTGCCTGTCTTTCTCTGGTCAAATGAAAATAACTGAATGAATAAATAAAATTAAATAAATAATTATTTTAAAAAATAAGTAAGTTTTACACCTATGTTAAAAACCACATATTCTTTAGCAAGACTGCCTGGGTTTGAATCCCATCTTCCTATTTATCAGCTCTATGGCTTTAAGCATTTGTTATTAAAATTTATTTCATTTCTCTGTGCTGCGATTTCCTTGGTGCCTACCTTTGGGGCTGCTGTGAGGAAACGTGAACTATTTGTACATACAGAGCAGTCAGAAGGGCATCTGGCACAAGGTCAGTACTTCTAAGTATTTGCTACTACTATGGTTTTCTTCTCTGACAGATCTCTTCTGACCAGTTATCCTGGGATTGCCAAAATGCAAAATTAGACGGATCCAAGAATATTTATCTATATTCGACTACCATTTTGAACATGAACATGAAGGTAGTAGTTCTATTAAAAATGCAAACATTACAATTGGTGCTCGCATTTCCCCAAAGATGCAGACTAAATCTTTACTCAGCTAGGTAAAGAATTCTAAGTGTCTGAAATAAAAAAGAATTCTTAGCGCTGTGATAATTATGGGATGGAGGATGAGAGAGACCCTTTACAAAAAGGTGGGAGGCCGGCCCCACATCATAATGATTAAGTGCTGTGTGAAGGGAGACGGGATCCCACATGGCTGACCGTGGTTTGAATTCTGGCCCCAACAGCTTGAAAAACATACTGGGTGCATGTGTGCACATGCCGCAAATCCTGCCACAGTGAAGAAGTGGAGGAAAAGGGGTCGGGATGTCAGTGTGCCCGCTGGTAGTGGTGGTGAGTACCTTCTCCCCCATCTACTCTGGTGGGCGCACATGCCCTTCAATAGTAATAATAATAATGATGATGATGATGATAATAACAAATCATTTTTAATGTGACTAAACCTGATTAATATAGATATGCAGAATACTGATCCCCGAATAACTGCTGTGTTTTCTGCTCGTGAGGCTGGGACACCGGGAGCTGAGACCCATGGGCTGAGAACTGTCCAGGTACGAGAGGCAGGTAGCCCCTGGCTGGATCAGCTTTCGCCACTCCACCCTTACCTAGCATCTCAGCATCACCTGGGTCAGAGAAAAGCTTTTCTAAGCTCCTCACACGGCCCCACCCAACAAAGGCACAGCTTCTACCGCCTGGTGACAGTTGCTACACCACTTTCTGTACCCTGGGCTGGGACTCACTGCTTGTCTGCATCTCACCGAATTTCAGGGTACACCCAGATGCTCATCTCCTCACGTGGACTCCAGGATCCACCAGTCACTGTCTCAAAGGACCTCAGGAGGAGGCTTCAGTCGAGCATATCAGAAGTGGGAATAACTGTACTCCAGAGCAGCCAGGTTGCCCTAGTCCCTGGCCAGTCTCCCATGGGGTCAATTCGTAGAAAAGGGGGGGATGGTGGTGACAAAGAACCCTCCGGACACTGATGGAGAACTGCTGGGAAGGAGAGTTTCTGGAGCCCCGGAAGGTTGTAGCTGGACTTAACAAAATATCCCATTACACACCTGCATTAGGTCTTGTTTCTCTTTTTCTCCTGAGCTAATCGCCTTTCTGATGGATTTCAGTTCAGTTAGAATGGCTTTGGCTTCACTAAGTTCATACCCACTCTGGCCTCCAGACATTTTCTTATCAATTCTGTTGAAAGAGAAAAAGAAAAAGAAAAAATCAAACAGAGTACAAGGGAATCAAAAGAGACTGTTTTTACATTAAGGTTTATTTGTGTTGAGGGAGAACCCCCACCTGGGTCCCAGCACCTCCAGGCTCTGCCAGCTCCAGGTTATGCTTTTGGCTGAACCCAAACCTCACCGTGAGCTGGTCCTGATCTACCCAGAACAGGGTAAAGGACACCGGGAACTGCTCAGGAGAACAGAAAGGCCAGCAAACTGCCGTCAAGTGTACATGCCAGAGCGCCTGCGCCAACCTAGCACAGTGCCTGCAGCTGGGGAAGCCTTGCACAAGTGGTCAACAAGTCCATTTGACTTGTATGAGGGACTTGAAAATCCACGCCTCAGTTTTTTCATAATATGGATTTCCTATGTACTTTTTGAAGACCCTCTCATACCAGTGTCCTACCATATTTAGATTACATGATAAGTTTATTTATCCAAATACATAAAAATTATTCTATTTCTATGAAAATTAAGAGTTGACATCAAATTGTTTGTCTTGTTGTAATGAAGCAGAAGGGCAGACGTGTTCATTTGTCGACTGACTTGAATAAAGACTCTCCAACAAACTCATTTCTTATCCCTGCAGATCAGCTTACCAAATGTCCTTACAGGTCACATTGCCACCTTAGGTTCGAGGATTTCTTGTAACCTAGTTCTTTCGGTTTGAAGGGCCCAACCAAATAACCCAATTTTTTTGTTGCTAAATGGTGCGTGAGCTTGCCAGAGAGACAGAAAGTGAGACATCACCCCCCAGGGGGATGGCCATATGGCAATCCCTTCTCCTACATTCTCCTCTCGGGATCTTAGGCATGCACACACACATGCTTGGTGTGTGTTTTAAGCCGCTGGGTCCAGGACTCGAACTGCGGGCGACTACATGGGAGTCCAGTGATGTAACCATTATACCATCTGTTGGTCCCACCCAATTCACTTTTTTTTTTTTTTTTTTTGGAGAGGTTTTTCGCTATAGGGCGCGTGCGCTCGCCAGACAGACAGAGAGAGACAGAGAGACAGAAAGCGAGAAATCACCCCCCAGGGGGGATGGTCACGCCGCAATCCCTTCTCCTCCATTCTCCTCTCGGGATCTTGGGCATGCACGCACACGCGCCCGGCGTGAGTTGTAAGCCACCGGGTCCGAGACGCGAACCGCGGTCGACTACATGGGAGTCCAGCGACATAGCCATTACGCTAACTGCTGGTTCCCGCACCCAATTCACTTTTAAAGAACAGTTAGCATTGTCTTCATGTCTCTCCTGGTTCCCCCAGCTACCCAGGCTGGCGAGATTCCTTACAAACCCAACTGGGCTTTACTGTGAACGGATGGCCATGCCTCAGCCCATCAGCCAACAGCTCTGGACATGTCCTCTGACATATTCTTGGTCTTATCCGCAGACTCTCCAGAGAAATGGCAGCTACTAAATCAGCGATAACAGACTCTGAGCTTGCTCGGTTTAAAACACTTAATAATTAATACTTTTTTTCAATGTGAAAGGTGTAATCTGAAGAAAGCAAATAATGCTACCTTAATCACTCTTCTAAACAAAATTCACTCAAACAACTGCAGTTTGTCGATAACATATTTCCCCAAGGACTATTTTAGTAAATATTTTAGGCTGCTGAACAAGCAATTAAAGCCTTAAAGAACTTAAGACAATAAAATAAACTTGATCATAAGGTCATTCGATAATAAATGGAAACCACTGAAGTTATGAAATCTAACAAAGCAATCAAGCAAACCCCCTAAACATACACACTCTTTGGGGTGGGAAGAGACCCTAGAGACTCCCTGGTCACAATGCATCTAAATGAGGAAACTGAGGCCAAGAAGTCAGTGCACATTAACTGAATTTCCTAACGCTGAGCTGGCAGCACCGCGATCCGAAAACGACACACTCAAGTTTCAGGCTCATACGACTATTAAAATTATTTGGTTGCTAGAAACGTCATGGCATATTTTTTCCCTGTTTTTATATGCAAAAAATGCATCATGACTTTTCCGAAAACCAGTATTTGATGAGAACAGGGAGGTACACTCTGACGAGTAGTTAATTCCACCTATTCAGGAAAACATTTATTATCGAAATGTTTCGCTCCCCTGAGTATTATATTCACCACTTAGCTGAGGCAAAAAAGGCTTATTAAAAAAAACAAGTGCTGTTTCCAAATAGAGCATTTTGGCATTTCAAATGTAGTACTTTTGGGGACCAGCAGATGGCATAGCAGTTACATTGCTGGAATCCCACATGGCTGATCACAGTTCAAGTCCTAGACCCGGTGACTTAAAAATCACACCAGGTACATGTGCATGCATGCCCAAGATCCTGGGAGGAGAATGGAAGAGAAGGGATTGCATCATGACCATCCCCCGGGGGAGGGATTTCTCACTTTCCCTCTCACTGTCTCTGTCTCTCTCTCTTTCTTTTTTTTTTTTGGGGGGGGGGGGAGAGGTTTTTGCTATAGGGCGTGTGTGCTTGCCAGAAAGACAGAGAGAGACAGAGAGATAGAAAGTGAGAAATCACCCCCCAAGGGAGATGGCCATGCCCAATCCCTTCTCCTCTATTCTCCTCTCGGGATCTTGGGCATGCACGCACACGCGCCCGGTGTGATTTTAAGCCACCGGGTCCGGGACATGAACCACGGTCGACTACATGGGAGTCCAGTGACACAGCCATTACGCTAACTGCTGGTCCCTCTGTCTCTGTCTCTCTGGCAAGTGCACACGCTCTAAGGCAAAAATCTCTTTAAAAAAAAAAGTAGTACTTTTCCACTAAAACCAAAACAAAATGGTGAGATTTCATAGAACAGCTAGTAATACAGGTATCCGAAACCATGTTCAAGTGAATTTCTTGGTATTTGCATAAAATCTTCAGGATTTAATGTATTATAAAATAAATGATTAATTCAGAAATAAACCATAACATTTAAAAATAAAAGCAGGACTAGTTCCAGATTGCTAATTTAAATTTCAGAGTGCTTTAAAAATAGATGAAAATTTCTTGGCCCTCGATCACTCAGTAGAATGCTAACTATGAAGAACAATCCGGGGCCGCTCGGCATTCACCGCAGAACCCTGTTTGATCTTTCTTCGCCTTTCTTCTGCCTCTTTTGAATCTTCCTACTTTACTTTAAATGTCACTTTGTCCTTTATTTCCCTGCTTCTCCTTTTTCTCCTTCACTCTTCACTCTTTCGACCCTGAGTGACTGTGAAATAAAATGAAATAAAATAAAAATGAGCATCATTTGCTGACTTTAGAATGAGGTACAGGTTGTGACTCCTGAGTCCAAAAATCCAAAATACTCCGAATCCAAAACATTCCAAAATCCAAAGCTTTCTGAACAGTGACATGACACCCCAAGTGGAAAATTTCACACCTGACCTCATGTAACAAGTCACAGTCAAAACGTTGTAACAAAAATATTACATAAAATTCCTTCAGTCTATGTGTATAAGATATATATATATATATATATAATATATATATATATATATATATATATGAAACATAAATAAATTTCACATTTGATTTGTGTCCCATCTCTAGGGTATATGATGTTAGGCAAATATTCCAAAATCTAAAAAACTTCTGGTGTCAAGCACTTCAGATGAGGGATACTCAACCTGCATTGTGTTTTGTGTTCTTAATTTGAGAAAAAGTTATTTTTCTCTGGAAAATTTTTAAAAGTTGTTTGGCTTACGTATACCCTTCAATTAAATTTTTTCCTATCATCTTATTTCCTTCTGAAAAAAGAGATGTTCATCTGCATGCTTTCTCTGGAAGCCATGTACGCCCAGAGCCAGATTTTCACAGAATTCGTAAATTGCTCTGGCCTGCAAGGGCTTCGTCACTTCCCGCTGTGAGTGCACAGTGGAGGCTGCAGGATAGAAATCCACACCTCCGGGTACCCACCTCCACGCGAGAGACACCACTGCTTAGGCCGAAGTCAAGTGTGGGACCACAGACAGATACGAGGAACACAGAACAAGACGACATTTGTTTGGCTGGCATGAAACTATCACACCAAGTAAAACAAAAGCCCAAGTTTTAATTACATTGTAATTCCAGATTCAACAAAACATAGTCCATTTTATCGTGAATAAGTAAAACATTACAAAAGCCTGCAACAGATTCTATTTAAATCTTTTCCTGAAGTGTATTTTCTGCCATAGCCACAAATAAAAGTCCCTTTATGATATCAGGAATGTGGTTTCTTAAAAAGTCTGGTCTCTGGGTTCAATCAATTAACATTCAATGTTTCGGTAGTCTGGTGGTTAACATCTGAGTGAAAACAGCTTTATTTTGTCTATAGTTAAGATCAACAGGAGAAGGCTCTGATGTGAGATATCATATCTTTCTGCTCTTGGTTCAAGGGATTAGAATCATTGCAAGAGAATGCCTGAATTTCTACAACAAATGGCTATTGTTTTCTTGTGGAATGTTATTGACAGATTCTTAAACATGCCTTAGATTCCTGTAAAAATTGCTTGCAAGCAAACTGCTTTGAAACAATACAGCATTGTTACATCAATATAACAAAAACAGCAAGTTTGGCTAACCTTTAATCCTGGTGGTGACATGAGTTATAATTTCGTGTGCTTTAAAAATGTTTAAGGTAATGTAAAACATTTTGTAGCACTCTCCGAAGTTTGTTTTCTCTCCCCACCCACCACAAAGCCCTACTTTATGCTGATACACAATTACTAAATAACACGTTCATGTCATTCTAGATCTATGGTTTGTAGGGGAGCTCCAGAACCAGCTGAGGTTCTTAGAGCATGGCAATACTTGGGAAGCTCCCGGGCTCTCCTCCTAAGATCTAGCCGGGGTGGAGCCGGAGCCAGTTATCTGTCAGAGCTGCCCAGCTTATTCTAATATGCAGTCAGGCTTGAGAACCATAGGACGGCAGCATCTGAAAGAATGTCAGGGTCATGGCCACATGAGGCGGGTAGGCCAAAAGAAGACTGTGCCGCAAATGTCTGAAACAGAAGCCAGGTGCCTGACAGGTGTTAAGGACGGTGACAGAGCATCCGCACATACGGCTCATCATCCAAGCACACAGAACGACCAGCTAACGTGTGCCTGGCAGTGACATGCAGGATCTTTAGGGGGGGGTGCCGTGCTGCCCTGGACTGTCTCGCATTTCCTAAGAGCAGAAAGCAGAATAGGGTTTCACAGGGAAAAGGAACAGAGCTGGGTACTTTCCAGAGAGGTGGTTCTCGGGACCAGCTTGATGCTAAGGAGAGAGATGAAGATGCTAGGAAAACAGAGACCGGTCCAGGGACATCCCTGGGAACGCTGCACCACTCGGGAGGGAAGGAAAGGCAACTGATTGCCTGTCAGGGGTTAAGCTTTGATCCTCTCCCTGGTCCTTCACTTCCCAGAGAGACCCTGTTGGCAGGGTGGGAACTGTGGGACTGGAAAGTCTCAGGTGTGGCCCAGCCAGTGGCATGGTTGTTAAGGTAGGCTGGGTCCCTCATGGTCGACTGCATGGTTCAAATACCAGACCCAGCAGCTTAAAGAACATGCAGGGGTATCCCCGAAATTCCAAGAGGGGAATGGAGGAGAAGGGATTGCAGCAAGACCATCTCCCCCTGGGGATCCTTTCCCACTTTTTTTCTCTCTCTCTTTCTGGTGAGTTCAGGTGCCCTGTAGCAAATTAAAAACAAAACAAAACAAAACAAAACAGAAAAAAACTTTTTTTTTTAATAAATAAAAAAGTGTCTGGTGTGCCTGCCATGGTTTATTTAAGCCAGGCCTCATCAGCAGGGAGAACAGTGGCTTCCAGGGGCTGGGGCTGGGGTGGGCCTGTCCAGCCAGAGCCTGCTACCCTCCGCCCTCTGTAGTTTTGTTTAACCCAGCGCAGCCTGAAGTTCTAACGAGGGCCCTGGACAGGACAGAAGAAACGGTGAGCATGCACTCCTGTGCGGACAACCCCGACTTGCCTTGTCCCCTGGGGTCAGTCGGGGTTGGACTCTAGGTCACCCCAGGGCTGGCAGAGGGCTCAGGGCAGCTGTGGGCTCACTCAGGAGGTCAAGTCCAGGCACCGGCCCAGTCTCTGGAGCTGAGTGTGGAGTGCTTCCCCTGCCTGTTCTCTTAGCTCTCCGCCACCATCTGTGGGGAGGCTGGTGGGGACCGGGAGGCAGTCGAGGTTTTTGCTTTGGTTTCTTTAGCTCTCTGATGATTAATAAAAACTTTAGACCTTTTCAAAATGTACAGATTTTTCCCAAGTTTTTTGTTGTTGTTGCCAGTTGATTGCTTTCTGGGTGATTTTTTGTTTGTTTGTTTGTTTGTTTTTTTGGTGCAGAGCTCTGAGTGTTCAGCTTTCTGTCTCTTTGAGAAATCTCCTATGTAATCCGTACTGTTTTCTTTGTCTAAATTAGGGAGCTCTGAATTATTCTAAAGTCAATTTCAGTCTTTGTATACTTACTGTTGCAATGTTTCAAAGCCTTGTTCTTTATAGAGCAGTTCTTGTTTCATCTGTGAGAGTTCTCTCTTCAGCTTTTTAACCTTTTATGAGAAATCAATGCAAAGATGAATGTTTGTAAATAATTGGGGACACAGCACATCCGTTTAAAAGATAATAAATTAGTAAACTATTAAATATATTAAACACACCGTCAGTTTTAATAACATTCACTTTACCAGTTTATTCGGCACATAAATTCTTTGGAAGGCATATTAATCACGTTTCAATGACCAGAGATGGACGCTGTTACTATTACGTACCTCTGCGATCTTATTTAGCAGCAGTCCTGTGAGCTAGGCCCCGCCCTGGTCTCCACTTTGCAGTAAGCAGCCAATGAGAACAGCCAGAGCCTCAAGCCTCGGCAACCATGACGCCCACGCTCCTCCCCCTTCACTGGCCACCGCTGTTTCCCGACCACACCCAGCTGACATGTGCCTCGGCACTCCCGCACATGCTGTTCCCTCTGCTGGGAAGGCTCTTCCCTCAGATCTCTGGGTGGCGCCTTACCACACCAGCATTAGCTCGAATGTCACCTGTTTGCACAGGACCTGCTAGTCACCCTGCCCATGCCACCACTTTGCTCGTCTTAGTTCACAGCATCCTCCAGGAGCTGAGATGTTCTTACTGCCTCCATGGGAGAGTGAGCTGCAGCCACCACCAGCTATACCCCAAACAGCGGCTGATCGATAAACACTCGCTGTCGAACCGATTAAATTTTTTTTTTTCTGTTACTAAATATATGCTTTGGTAACAGCAATACTAAAAGTTGACAGATTAGAAAAACAGTACATGCCTGGTTTCATTAGGAAACAAAAGTCTTCCCATGGGGCAGAAACTCATTTCCATAATTAAGTTATAGTATTACATTTTAAATATATTCTGTTCGAACAGTGTTTTAGTGTGCTTTAGAGTTTTTATTTCCCACTTATTTTCTACATTCCACAGATATTTATTTAGACTCCCCACTATGTGTCAGGACTGAGACTTGAAGGGTGAGCAAATGCAAATGCGACCTCGCCCTTGGGATCTTGATGAACAGGAGTCAGATGCTGAACAAATGCTCACCCAAGAAGACAGTGTACCAAGTACCAGGGGCGCCATAGGAAAACCTCAGGATACAGTCAGATACACGAGGGGCATGGGACATCCTTTAGCTTGAGTGGTTAGATAAAGCCTATCTAAGGGGCTGATGCCGAGGTTGAGGAAGAGTTGGCAGGGGTTCACTTGGTAAAGGGTCCCTCCTCCGAGGGTAGCCTATACAAAAACCCCAGGTGAGAGGGGAGGGGGATTAGCCAATCTCTGGGATTTAAAGAAAGTTACAGTTTCTGGATGACAGAGGGAGGTGTGCAGCGAGAGACGGGTCGGGAGAAGGCCCGACTATAGTCTCCACGCCATGCTGAGAACTGCGGCTTAACCTATGAGCAGGGAGAATCGAGGAGGGGACTGTAAAAGCAGGGACACCTCCGGGGACGCAGGAACCCACTGTGCTGGGCTGGCTTGTGAGCCACGCTACGGAGTGGAGCCCAGAGGATGGACAGACTCTGGAGGACCCCGTGCTGAACGCAGTGGGGACGCGAGGGAGGTGTGTCTAAGATCGCCCTCAGAGTTTTGGCTTGCCAGCTTGGCTGGACAAGGTGTTTTCCTAGAGAGTGGGACCAAATTTGGGGGAAATGGTTAAAAATTTTCTTTAAGACATTTATTTTTGTGATGTTAGGAATAAACGAGATTGAGAATGTTCTGAAAAGAGAAGAGAGGTCAGGAACAAGCCTTGGGCACCTGCGTTATTCAGACGTCTGAGGAAGAGCCAAAATACACTGTGAAGTGATGGCAAGAGAAGGAGGGAAAAAGGACAGCATCACAGAATTTAAGAGAAAACAAGTCATGAGGGGGCCATGTCACTGTGAGGAATACAGTGACAAGGACAGGAGCCGCGTAATACTCGTGTGTATACACCTTAAGGCACGGTACTTCGGATAAGGCAGATACTCAATAATTTATCTGCGGAGTTTATGTGAATGTTTAACAGTTTGTGCCCAAGGCATTTATAGTTTATTAGGGAAAAGAAATACGAGTAATTTTATTTCAAGCCGTTATATAACTACCAAGAGAGGTGTAAACAATGAGATTATAATCCAGAGGAAGGGATTACTTATAGCCTGGGGGTGAGGGCTGACCTGGCCGAGAAGGGTGCATCTGAACTGGATTTTGAAGGTGCCAGAATGTTGAAGAGCAATGAGCTCATTTACGAGATCTTGTAAGACATTTCAGTGTTAACACTAGACTATTACCATGTCAAAAGAGCCATCAGTGATCAATAGCTCATCTCACCCTGCTTCTATTTCTGACAGCATTCTCAAGTGCTTTTTGCCAAAGACAGTAATGCTTTTATTTAAAACAAAACAAAACAAAACAAAACAACAGTTAATCCAAAGATCAATAACAACTCAAATATCTGGGCTGAAATCTGTCTGTACCTTTACAGGAACAGTTGATAAGCACAATGGTGATACTGAGCCCACTTAGAACAACTGAATTAAATATACAGTATGACTCGTAGGCATAAAGTTGCACTGTACTTAAAATAATTTAGATTGTGATGGTAGATACATATATATAACACACATGTATATATGTGTGTGTTATGTGTGCGTGTATATATATATATAATTTTTTTAACAATTTTTGCTATATGGCGCATGCACTCACCAGAGAGAGAGTGAGTGGGAAAGTGAGAAATTGCCCCCCAGAGAAGATAGCCACATTGCGATCCCTTCTCCTCCATTCTCCTCCTCGGATTTTGGCACGCACACACACATGCCTAGTATGATTTTCAAGCAACTGGGTCTGATATTCAAACCACAGTCAACCATGTGGGAATCCAGTCCCTTAATCACTATGCCACCTGCTGACCCCAATATATTTAAATATTTTTAAAAATTATTTAAAATATTTGGGGAACCAGCAGTTAGCGTAATGGCTATGTCGCTGGACTCCCACGTAGTTGACTGCGGTTCGTGTCCCGGACCCGGTGGCTTAAAACTCACGTCGGGCGCGTGTGCGTGCGTGCCCAAGATCCCGAGAGGAGAATGGAGGAGAAGGGATTGTGGCGTGGCCATCCCCCCTGGGGGGTGATTTCTTGCTTTCTGTCTCTATGTCTCTCTCTGTCTGTCTGGCGAACGCACGCGCCCTATAGCAAAAATCTCTCTCAAAAAAAAAAAAAAGTTATTTAAAATATTCTATAACTAGAAGAGATATTAGCATTCCCATGTTCACTGTAGCATGGTTCACAATAGCTAAGATGTTAAAATAACATATTGTAAATGCCCACTGACAAATGAATAAAGAAAATGTGGCACATATACAAAATGGAATATTATTCAGACTAAAAACAAACAAAAAAAGGAGGTCTTGGGGCCAACCAGGGTGGTATGTGCTGTTAAGATGTTACCGGTCCACAGGCTAAGGCCACAGGTTCAATTCTAAGTCTGACCTGAAAGCCTGTAATCCTAGCTACTGGGAGGCAACAGAGGATATCATGGCTCATGGCTGGCCTGGGCAACAGTGAGATCTTATCTAAAAGAACCAGGTGTTGGGAACCAGCAGTTACGTAATGGCTATGTCACTGGATTCCCACGTAGTCGACCGCGGTTCGTGTCCCGGACCCGGTGGCTTAAAACTCACGCCTGGCGCGTGTGCGTGCATGCCCAAGATCCCGAGAGGAGAATGGAAGAGAAGGGATTGCGGCGTGGCCATCCCCCCTGGGGGGTGATTTCTCACTTTCTGTCTCTCTGTCTCTCTCTGTCTGTCTGGCGAGCGCACGTGCCCTATAGCAAAAACCTCTCAAAAAAAAAAATAAAAAAAGAAAAGAAAAAAAGAAAAGAACCAGGTGTTGTGGCATGTGCCTGTGGTCTCAGCTACTGGGGATGCTGAGGCAAGATGATCACAGCACAGCAAGATCCATCTGAAGAAGAAGAAGAAGAGGAAGAGGAAGAGGAAGAGGAAGAGGAAGAGGAAGAGGAAGAAGAAAAGAAATTCCTGCAAGATGTGACAACAGGAATAAACCTTGAGGACACTATGCTAAGTGAAATAAGCCAGGCACAGAAGGACAAATGCTATACAAATCCACTCACGTGAAGTATCCAAACTAGTCAAACTCAGAGAAGAATAAAGTACAGTGGTGGTTGCCAAGAGCAGAGGGGAGGGGAAATGGGAGTTGGTAATCAGCTAATACAGTTCCAGTTATGCAACGTGAGTAAACACTACAGATCTGCCATGCAACACTGTCCTATAGTTGATGACATTCTACTGTTACACCTGAAAATACAGTAAGAAGTTGGGGGCGGGAAGGGCACTGGACTCGCACAAGGCTGACCGCAGTTTGAGTCCCAGACCTGGTGGACTTAAAATTACACCAGGTACATGAGCGTGCATTCCCCAAATCCTGAGAATGGAGGAGAAGGGACTGCATTGTGGCCATCCCCTGGAGGATGACTTCTCACTTTTCCTCTCACTCTCTCTCTCTACCTCTCTCCAGCGAGCGCATGCACCCTATGACAAAAATCTTAAAAAAAGGAAAGTAGATCTCATGGTAGGTGTTAACACATTTAAATTGTAAAATTTTAAATTCTAAAGTAAACATTTGACAAACTTTAGATCTCCTCTAAGTGACAGAGGAAGATTTTACTGTACATCGAGTGACAATATGGGAAGGTAACCTGTGCTTTTTCTCTTTCTTATTATTTAGTTTTACCTAAAGTTGGCTACAGGCTACTGATTTTATTTGGGAGGATCTTCTTAGTGGATAATCTGAATGATTCTTTGCTGCCAAATACCAATGTTCCTAAGTTCACTCCCATTATACTGACAAGTGAGTAGATATTATTTTCAAGCAGACATTTATTTCTAGTTGTTTTTGGTTTTAAGAGTTATGGTCTTTAATAAACAACCACTTTTTTCTGGAACCTCCCGACGGTGGGTTGTTACTACCGAAACAACCCTTGCTTTGCTCTTCCATATTCCATCCCACCCTTGAATGTAGGCCACGGAATGTAAAAACAAAGTCCTTAGATCACAGCTGGAAGACTGAGCTCATGCTGACTTGCAAACTTGGGACCATGGAGACTCTACTAGGAAGCAATAGGAGAGCTAAATTCAGCAGCACTTTTTATGTATTCTAGGTGTTGTGCTAAATATAAATACCTATTTTCAATTCTACTCCACAGACACAGTTTTAATTCTTATAGGTGAGGAATCTAAGACACCTAAAGAGAGAAAGGAAGTAACTTACTAAGGATTATGCTGCTACTAAGCAGCAGAGACAGTCTAGAACTCAGGAAGATTTTTGAAACTACAATTATAAAAGTTTCGGTGAAGGTATGAGATCACAAATTAGCATTATAGCAAAACAGTTTGAATAACGGCCCTTGGGACCAGTAGGTGGCATGGTGGTTAAGGTGTTGGATTACCACATGGCTAACAGTGGTTCAAGTTCTAGACCCTTTGGCTTTAAAGTTATGCTGGACAAGTGTGTGTGTGCATGCCCACAATCCTGAGAGGAAAATAGAGGAGAAGGGACTGCAGCACAGCCATTTTTCCTGGGGGATGATTTCTCGCTTTCCCTCTCTCTATCTTCTCTTTCTGTCTCTGTCTCTCTCTGCAAGTACAAGCGTCCTATGGCAGAAAAGCCTTTAAAAATAATAAAAGTAAAACAAGTGACCCTTCTCCTACCTTGGAAACTTCGTTATTCTTATATCCCACCTGAACTGCAGACATGAGCTGCCCACAAGCCCTAGAGGCAAGCCTGTGTTTTCTCTAACGTGGGAACTTCCTGCTGCTGTAGCCAACCACCTCATTTGATAGACCTTTCTCTATGGAATCAAATCTCCCAACCCAGAGCACTAAATCGGAGGCAAGAGACCCATGACTTCTGCACATTTCCTGCTTTCTGTACCGACTACACTAAAGCAACTGACATTTTTAAATGATTTCAAAGTTATTTCTGAAAACTAGCAAGACACTGTGATTAAATGTGATAAGTATGACTGGAAATCATATAGCCTCTTACCACCTCTCACAATTCTGGCGTAATAACTTTTATTTAAAAGGAGAAAGAGGATGACAATGAAGGAAAAGTAAATTCCAGGAACCTGTAGACCTTAGAAGGATCACAGACAGGCGGGTTTCCTAAGTCTGCCCTAAAAGTGAACCTTGCAACATTAAAGCCATAATGAGCAAAATGGTATTTCACTAATGACTACCTTCCCTTTTCACGGTCTTCTCCATTGTCTTGCAAGGAGCTCCTTAAGCAAGCCAATAAAGGGCAGCTGTCAACTTGCTCCTTCCAGAAACCTCTCTCTTGACTACCATGTCTCCACCTTAATAAAAATCCTCACCACTCTGCCTCAACTCTAAAGTCACCTTTAAAGGAAGCGAGAAATCAACTCCAGATAGTCAAAGCATTAAGAATAAAAATCTTTTAACTTTCCTAAAGAACAGAGGAAAACAGAATCCTGTATGTTGCAATTACCATTTACGATAACTAGTAAATTAATTCTTTCATCATAAGTGAGATGGTTGAATATAATATTTTTTTTATTTTACAACAATAAAAAGAAAATAAAAGCAAATGAGAATAATGATATGAAATATGTGAAATATACTATCTAAAGATACAAATATAGGTAAAAATGTGGAAGGCCAATGTAAGATCTCCATACATGATTATAAAGTATTTCAGATGATAAACCATCAGGTTAACATATGACCCAGCAATTCTGCTCCTGGCATATGCCCGAGAGAAATGAAAACATGTTCCAACAAACACTCGTGCATATTTGTTCATAGTATTATTTATAATAGGCAAAAGGTAGAAACAAACTAAATATCTACCAACCAATGACTGGATAAATAAAACGTGGTGTATCTTTTTAAACTTTATTTATTTATTTATTTATTTATTTATTTATTTATTTTTAATTTGACAAGAGAGGGATAGAGCAAGAAAGAGAGGGAAAATGAGAAAGCAAGCTGCCAGTTCCAGGACTCGAATTACGTTCGGCCACATGGGAGTCCAGGGTTCTTAATCACCATGCCACCTGCCAGCCCCAAAACATGGTATATCTTCATAATGGAAGATTATTTGGCAACATAAAAAAATAAGGTACTGGGACCAGCAGTTAGCATAATGGCTATGTCGCTGGACTCCCACATGTAGTCGACCGTGGTTCGTGTCCCGGACCCGGTGCCTTAAAACTCACGCCAGGCGCGTGTGCGTGCGTGCATGCCCAAGATCCCGAGAGGAGAACGGAGGAGAAGGGATTGCAGCGTGGCCATCCCCCCTGGGGGGTGATTTCTCGCTTTCTGTCTCTCTGTCTCTGTCTGTTTGGCGAGTGCACACGCCCTATAGCAAAAAAAACCCTCTTAAAAAAAATAAATAAATAAGGTACTGATACATGCTACAACCTTGAAAACATGCAAAGTGAAAGAAGTCAGTCACAAAAGCCCACATACTGTTTGATTTCATTTATATAAAATGTCAGGGTAGGCAAATCTAGAGACAGATAATAAAATAGTGGTTGCTGAGGGCTTGGAAGGTGAAGGAGAGAGGTGTAGGGAATGGGCATTAAATGATCCTAATTGGAACAACTGTTTGGTTTGTTTGTTTTTATTTAAATGAACACAAGCTGAATTTATCAAAATGTTTTTACTATTAAAATTATTAATGATTCCCTTTTACTCCGTTAGGATAGAGAGAGTATTCCCAAAATAAGCCCAATTCAACCATGACACATTATTTTTAAACGTTGCTGTATTTAGTTGACCAATATTTTATGGTTTTGCATCTCTGCTTATAAACATGGCTGGTTTATATTTTTTCCTCATATAATCTTGTCAGAATTTCATGTCAAAGTTATACTAGTCTTGAGGAGTCTTTGGAATTTCACTGACAGTAACAGGGCTGTTCAGATTTTATTTTTCCTTTTATCTTGTATCATTTTTGGTCAATAATATTTTACTCAAAATTTATTCCATATTTCATCTCATAATTCAAATGTAATAGTAAAACTTTTCTCATAATGTCCTCTTATCTCATAAGCATCCATAGTTTTATCTTGGTTCATTCCTTATACTCTTTTGTTTCTTTTCTCTCTGTTTTGAATACATTCTTTTTTTTTTTTTCCTTTAAAGTCTGCTATCAGGCAGTGTGCTCATCAGAAAGAGAAAGAGGAGGGGACCAGCAGTTAGCGTAATGGCTATGTCGCTGGACTCCCGTGTAGTCGACCGTGGTTCTCGTCCCGGACCCGGTGGCTTAAAAACTCACGCGGGGCGCGTGTGCGTGCGTGCCCAAGATCCCGAGAGTAGAATGGAGGAGAAGGGATTGTGGCGTGGTCATCCCTCCTGGGGGGGTGATTTCTCGCTTTCTGTCTCTCTGTCTCTCTCTGTCTGTCTGGCGAGCGCACACGCCCTATAGCAAAAACCTCTCCAAAAAAAATAAAATAAAATAAAATAAAAAAGAAAGAGAAAGAGGAAAAGTGAGAAATTACCCCTGGGGGACGGCCATGCTGCAGTCCCTTCTCTTCCAGAATCCTCTCAGAACTGTGGGCGCACACACGTGCCCAGTGTTGTTTCTCAAGCCGCGGGTCCAGAACTCAACTGCAATGCAGGCCATGTGGGATCCAGCGTCTTAACCCCTGCACCACTGCTGGCCCTCTGAGTCAATTCTGACAACTATCTCAATTTCATTATTCTTTCAAAGAACCACTTTTGCTTATTGTATCCTATTACAGTAGTATTTCCTGTTTCAATCATTTCTACCCTTAACTTTATCTCCCTTTGACTCTCTCTGGATTAACCTGTTGTTCTTAGATAGAATGAATTGCTTATTGATTTTAATACTTTATTTTCTCGTATATACATTTAAGTCTTTAAGTTTTCCTGTAATTCTTTCTACCTACTGACTAAATAAGCTGTAGATTTTTCCCAGTTCTTTCGATATTTTCCTCTTTCATGTCAAGACTCAACCCAGGACCCCTCAGTGTATTTCGTTGTCTATCTCGCTGGACTCTACTCTGTGACAGTTCCTCACCCTTTTCCTGTTGTTCGTGAATTCTTCAGTTCTGAACAGCACAATTTCATGTTTTCACGGTATATCTCAATTTGGGTTTGTTTGATGCTGTCTCATAATCAGATCAGGATTATGGATTTTGGGGAAGAATACCTCACAGAGGTGATACAGTCTTTTCACCCAGTAACTTTTTTCTTTTTATTTGAGAGGTTTTTGCCTTAGGGCGCGTGCGCTCGCCAGATAGAGACAGAAAGGAGAAATCACCCCCCAGGGGGGATGGCCACGCCACAATCCCTTCTCCTCCATTCTCCTCTCGGGATCTTGGGCACGCACACACACGCGCCCGGCATGAGTTTTAAGCCACTGGGTCCAGGATGCGAACCGCGGTCGACTACGTGGGAGTCCAGCGACATAGCCATTATGCTAACTGCTGGTCCCTCACCCAATAACTTTTAAGTACATGCTACCGACTTGACATTTTGCTGGTGCTGTGAACCTTTAATCAATCAGTTATACTAGGAGTTAGCAGATTTCTTGATTATAAGTTTATCACGTTTCCCTTTCCACACTCTATCCATCAGTAAGTAATCACTGAATATAGTCAACACTCAACAGGAATATCAAAAAATTTACTGGACATGTTAAAACCACCAGACTTTAGTAATACATATGTTGGAAGAGATACATTGAGGCCATACAAGTACCCTATTTCTTGAAGCTTTATTCACTAAATTTAGCAAAGAGCACCCATGTATCTCTGACCTATTATTATTAAGAAACAAATATTGAGGAGCGAACAGGTGGCGTAGTAGTCTAGGCTCTGGACTCACATGGCTGACCATAGTTCGAGTCCCAGATCTGGTGACTTGAAAATCACACTGGATACGTGTGCATGCATGCCCAAAATCCTAGGAGGAGAATGGAGGAGAAGGGATTGCTGTATGGCCATTAATCCCCAGGGCGAGATTTCTAAACTCCCCCAGCAAGCACATGCTCCTTATGGCAAAAACCTTAAAAAAAAAAAGTAAAAAACGTAAATGTTTTTGGATTTCTGAATTAATAGCTTCAGTTTTTTAAGTTTAGAAGCATAACATGTATACTTGAAGGAAAAAAATCCCTACTTATATCATTCAATGAATAATCCCAAAGTTAAAACACCCATGTAATGGCCAACAGCTCAAGAAATAATACATTATCAAAATCAAGAATTGGGACCAGCAGTTAGCGTAATGGCTATGTCGCTGGACTCCCACGTAGTCGACTGCGGTTTGAGTCCCGGACCCGGTGGCTTAAACTCACGCCAGGTGCATGTGCCTGCATGCCCAGGATCCCGAGAGGAGAATGGAGGAGAAGGGATTGCGGCATGGCCATCCTCCCTGGGGGGTGATTTCTCGCTTTCTGTCTCTCTGTCTCTCTCTGTCTGTCTGGTGAGTGCACGTGCCCTATAGCAAAAAAAAAAAAAAAAACCGAGAATCTATTTTTTGTACCCCTGCAAGTTAGTAACCATTCCCTTGTTCCCAAAGTAACTACTATCTTGGGCACGCACGCACAATATCTTGACTTCTCTATAAGGTTCAACTTTTTTTAACTTAACATAACTGGAACTATACAGACATATTCTTTTTATTTTTTTAAGAATTATTTATTTAACGTTACTTATTTATTTTATTTTAATTTGACCAGAGAGAGAGAGAGACAGAAAGAGAGAGAGAGAGAGAGAGAGAGAGAGAGAGAGAGAGAGAAAGCAAGCCACCAGGTCTGGGACTTGAACTGTGGTTGGCCCTGTGGGAATGTCCAACGCCTTAACCATCATGCCACCTGCTGGTCCCCAACAGAGCATATTCTTTTAAGTGTAGCTTCATTCACTCAATGGTATGTGGATGCATATGTTAACGGTGTGTTCATTTATTTTCACTGTATGATGTTCTACTGCACGACCACATGACCACACATGATGTGTACCCACTGTGCTGCTGACAGACATTTCTAGTTTTAGGCTGTTACACTAGAGCATTCTATTCAGAGGAGAGGAGCTACATAGCAACAAATGTGTACATGTTTAACTTCATTAGGAAAGAATAAAAATTTTCCAAAGAGATTTTTGCTACTTTACTCCCAACTACCAATAAAGAGTTCCAGACTCTGTATTGTTGATCTTTTTTATTTTAGATCTTGTGAAAGGTGTAAAGCAGATCTGTCACAGTTCAGTTTAAAGGGATTTCTAACAAACTTGTTCTGGTTAAAGAACGTGATCTGACTGATATTATAAAATTTATTGAAAGTAGCTTATAAGCATGCTTGGAAAGAATTTTTGTTCCTCGTTTTTTTTGAAAGGATGCTATATATATTACTTAGATTATATTTTCAACTATGTTATTCACTTATTCTATACTGTACTAATTTTTTTTGATCTGTTTGATCTATCAATGATTAAAAACTTATACTAGGGACTGACAGGTGGCGTGGTGGTTAAGGGTGCTGGATTCCCTCGTGGCCAACCGTGGTTCGAGTTCCAGACCTGGTGGCTTGCTTTCTCACTTTCTCTCTCTCTCTCTGGTCAAACTGAAATAGGTAAATGAACAAATAAAGTTAAATAAAATAATTCTTAAGAAAAAAAAAAAAAACTTACACTGGACTCTCCCTATATAATTATGAATGTGTCATTTTCTCTTTCAATTTTCTACCCAATTTTACTTTATATATTTTGAGATTCATATTTTAAAGGATGAAGTTCAGATTCATGGCCCTCTTATTTTCTTCTACTAAAGCATTTCTGCCTTAAATATCTATCTATATCTATCTATCTATCTATCTATCTATCTATCTATCTATCTATCTTTTTTGACATTAACAAAGCCACAAGATCTTTATTCTGGTTAAATTTTAATTGCTGTCACCTTTTTTCCCCTATCCTTTTATTTTTAACTTTTCTAAATCTTTGTTTTAGGTGTCTCTTATGGGTACCACACAGATTAGATTTTTTTTTTTTTTTTTGGAGAGGTTTTCGCTATAGGACGCGTGCGCTCGCCAGACAGACAGAGACAGAGAGATAGAAAGCGAGAAATCACACCCCAGGGGGGATGGCCACGCCGCAACCCCTTCTTCTCCATTCTCCTCTCAGGATCTTGGGCATGCACGCACACACGCCCGGCGTGAGTTTTAAGCCACCGGGTCAGGGACGCGAACCGCGGTCAACTACGTGGGAGTCCAGCGACATAGCCATTACGCTAACTGCTGGTCCCAAGATTAGATTTTTTTTCTTTTCAAATCCAGTCTTTCAATCTTTTGTCCTTTTAACTAGAGCATTTAATAAAATCACACTTTATTCTTAGTGATACTTTGAGATTTAAATTTAATACCTTATAGTGGACTCTTCATTTGGTTTGCCTTTTGTATTTTCTTTACTCTTTTTTTTTTTTTTTTTTTTTAGTTTTTCCAGAGATGAGAAACTATTGATGCAATATGCTATGCTCCAACTTTGTAAGAAAATGTCTCTACTTCATTCACATGCATGAAAGATGTTTTTGCTATGTTATACATTTTGGTTGATAACTATTTTCTCTTAGAACACTGATGTACTGCACTTTGATTTTCCTCTTACCATTGGTATGAAAAACTCAGCTTTGTTCTCTAATTTGGGATCTTTACAAATAATTTATTTTAATCTCCCTTTAGTAGTTTTGAATTTTAATCATTACATGACTAATTTATAGAAGTTCTCCTTAGTTCTTTATTGTATGTTTTTGGTCATTTTCATAGCATCTTTGTTACTCATATTTCCATAGTTTTATTCCTTGAACCTATTAGACACACATATCTTATATTCTGTATCTAACACCTCCAAAATCTGAAGCATTTAAAAATTGTATTCTGGCCAGCAGGTAGCATAGAGGTTAAGGCACTGAATCCCACAGTTCAAGTCCTACACCCAGAGGTTTGAAAATCATGCCAGGCGAGTGCACGGGCCCTATAGCAAAAAAAAAAAAAGAAAAAGAAAATCATGCCAGGCACATGCCTGTGTGCACATGTGTGTGTGCATGTCCAAATCCGAAGAGGAGAGTGAAGAAGGGATTACAGTATGGCCACCCCCACGGAGGGGATGATTTTTCACTTTCCCTCTCTGTCTCTCTCTTTCTCTATCTCTCTCTGTCTCTCTCTCTCTCTCTGTCTCTCTCTCTGGTGAGTGCACATGTCCTATAGCAAAAAAAAATAATTAATTAAAAACAAATAAATAAATAAAAATCATATTCTGTCATCTATTTTGTGTTTGTTTTTTCTCTGCCAGTTCTTATTGAGATACCTCTTTCTATGTACATCTGTGACCATGGCTGTAACTCATAACCCTAGAATTGTACCTATAGAAGGCACAAACAGAAGACATATTCCTCCAGAGAAGGAGCAGGTGACTGGAAGAGCTATAACCGCCTGGAAGCACAACCACCTGTCACTGCTCAAACCTGTCACCACTTAAGTTCAGTGTTTAGCCTGAACTTTTTCAGACTACCCAGGTAAGTGTGAATTCAGCGGCATCTGATGGTGATAAATACAAAGGTCAGAAGGTTTTCTTTTCCTATATCTACATAGCATTGTTTGTCCAGATGGGCAACTTTTCTTCCTGCCTCCTAGGAGTAGAGATGGTGCTGATGGTACGGCTGTCGCGGCCACTGGCTTGGCTAGTTTAATTCTAGTGTTCACTTACACTGAGGATTTAGTGTCCTTTTGGGGCTCTACTTTGTGGTTGGCCTTTGCCCCCGTGTGACCATGAAAGGGAGAATACAGAAGGCAGTGTTCACTTCCCTGAGGAAACACTCCGGGGGCAAAGCAGCCTTCAAATTCTGCTCTCTATTCTGGGTTCTGCACCTAATTTATAGCCTCTATGAATTCCTTTCCTATCAACTCATCCATAGTGTATTTATCTGATTAATATTTACCATTTTCAGTCATCATTAGAAGAAGACAGTGTGGACATACCGTCTACCATTCTACTAGACGGAAAAGTCCCCTATGTAGCTTTCCCTATTCTATTCTTGTAAAATCCTCACAAAGCTTGATTTGCTGTTCATTTTGTTTGTTCATGGTTTTTGCCATAGGGCGAGTATGCCTGCCAGACAGAGGCAGAGAGAGTCAAAGTGAGAAATCACCCGAGGGAGGATGGCCACACTGCAATCTCTTCTTCATTCTCCCCCTGGGATCTTGGGCACGTGCATACATGTGCCTGGTGTGGTTTTCAAGCCAACAGGTCCAGGACTTGAACCATAGTCAGTCATGTGGGAGTCCAGTTTCTTAACCACAATGCCATCTGCTGGCCCCTTGATTTGTTATTTTAAAGCTTTTAAATATATTGGAGAGCTAAGTCCCATATGTATTATCTCATTAATTACTGCCCTTTCTTTATTTCCTTCCATTTTCTTCTCTAACCTTTTAAATGTGATATGCTTAACTACTAACATTTCTTCTATATCAATTTTCTGCTAAAGATGTTTAGCAGTAGTCCACAAACTTTTAGATGTATTTCTATAACCATCTGATTCTAATTCTACACTTCCATTTGATTATGTTAACCCGTGCATTATACTAAAAGTATGTTCTTAAGTTCTATGTGGTCATCTCTTAGCCTGGTGGTTAAGGAAGCTGGATTCCACATGCTGACTGCATAATGCAAGTCCTTGACCTGGTGCAAACTAAGACTAAAGAAACCCTCTTCCAACGAAATGTTAAGAAAGAACTAACACAAACTTGTTTCTTCCACTTACTTAACTTTGGAACTTGAACAACTTGTAATGATCAGTGTTGGTCTACTTCAACTTTTGGTTTTTTTTTACACTGTATTTCAAAGGACGTTTTGAATGAAGCTTACTTTCGTGAGATAAGCTTGAAACATACACTGGACACGTATACATGTGTGCCCAACACCCCCCCCCCCACAATAAAAATGGAGAAATAGAGGAGAAGGGATAGGGATTGCCACACGACCATCCTCCATGGAGGGGCCTTCTCCCTCTGTCTGATGAGTGCACATGTGCTCCGGCAAATTAAAACAAAAAAAGTTCTCTCTCTGTTGTTGATTTCTAACTCAGCTGGCATTACAATCAGACAATGTGTCAGTATGAAGTCAGTTCATTGCATTAATTTTTTTGAGAGCAGCTTTATGATTGGCATGTGGTTAACTTTTATGAATGAATGCTGGAAAGAAGTCTATACTCACTATTTGGTGGGCTCTCCATACAACTTTTAGATCAAGTTTATTAACTTAGTTGCTCAACCCTCTCTACCAAAGTACTGTATAAACTTCATACGGTCAGCTATTTGTGTTTGCGTAAGCCTTCTTCATTGCCTACAACAGTCCTACTATGCGGTAGGGATCCCACCTGCTCTCTGCTATACCAAGGAGGTAACACAGCACCTGGCACTCAATAAACAAGTTTCTCAGAATGTCAGTTACTGCAATTTGATAAAAACATCTCACGATCAGGTTCGCTTTGTCTGTTAGTCCCCACTGTCCTCTCTTTGCCCTACATGTTTTGTGGATAATTAGTCGAGTAAGCTCACGACTGAACTTTACACATTTAAATCATTACTCCATCTTGGGAACCAGCAGTTAGCGTAATGACTATGTCGCTGGACTCCCACATAGTCGACCGCGGTTCGCGTCCCGGACCCAGTGGCTTAGAACTCACGCCGGGTACGTGTGCGTGCGTGCCCAAGATCCTGAGAGGAGAATGGAGAAGGGATTGCGGCGTGACCATCCCCCTGGGGGGTGATTTCTCGCTTTCTGTCTCTCTGTCTCTCTCTGTCTGAGAGTCCAGCGACATAGCCATTACGCTAACTGCTGGTTCCCTGGACTTGTTTTGATGTAGGGATAAGTACCTTCGCATCCTAATTTCTCTGCCAATTTCAAGGCAGAGATATCCCTAAGCATTTGTAACACTTTATCTTTTCCCTAATCACATGAATTGTCGCTTTTATCATATTTTAAATTCAGTGAGGTGTTTTGCCTATTCCCGAAGATTCAGTTACACTAATGTTCCTATTTTTTGTATAATACCTTGTTGTTGCAATTACTAGAGTTTTATTGTTTTAAATGTGTTAACATAAAGATGTATACATGCTAGAGATTTATTGTTTCAAATGTGTTAACATAAAGAAGTATACATGATTTATACCAACTCTGTGGCTTAGTTATCAAGTGCTAGTCAAGAGAAGTGGGATCCAGGGACCAGCAGTTAGCGTAATGGCTGTGTCGCTGGACTCTCATGTAGTCGACCACGGTTCAAGTCCCAGACCCGGTGGCTTGAACTCACGCTGGGTGCGTGTGCGTGCGTGCCCAAGATCCAGAGAGAAGAATGGAGGAGAAGGAATTGCGGCGCAGCCATCACCCCTGGGGGGTGATTTCTCGCTTTCTGTCTCTGTCTCTCTCTCTGTCTTTCTGGCGAGCACATGCGCCCTATAGCAAAAACCTCTCCAAAAAAAAAAAAAAAAAAAGAAGTGGGATCCCACATGGGATCTGATCACGGTCCAAATCCCTGGCCCACTCAGCCTGAAAATGCCTGACACATGCACAAATGCCCACGCTCTGACTGACCGGAGGACTGGAGGGACGGGCCGTGGTGTGACCAGACTGTGGAGGTGCTCCACTCCTCTCTCTCAAACACTCATGCATACAGGAACAAATGTGACTATTTTTTTTTTATAAAGGAGAAAAGATACACACATTAATTGCCAATTCAGCTGCAGGAAGCACTCACGCATATAGATCATGGTCTCTAAATACGATCGCTCACCAAAAGAATCAGAGTTTCTTGAAAAAAAAAGTCTGATTCCAAGTCTAACGCAAAAGAAGTAAAAACAGTTTTTCAGATTGTAGCAAATGAAAACGTTCAGAACACGAGGATTAAAGGTGTAGGAGCCAACACAGAGGATCCTAAATGCACAAACAGGAAAAGTCAAGGATCAGTAAGAACTGCACTAACCTGAGACATGACAGTTATGTTTACATTTCTGAGCACAGATGGATAGCTTCAAAACTAAACTGGGACCAGCAGATGGCATGATGGTTACGTCGCTGGACTCCCATGCATCGACTGTGGCTCCAAGTCCTGGACCTGGTAGCTTAAAACTCACGCTGGGTGCATGTGCCTGTGTGCCCATCACCCCAGGGGAGGATTTCTCACTTTCTGTCTCTCTGTCTCTCCAGCAAGTGCACACACCCTATAGCACCCTATAGCAAAAACCTCTCTTAAGAAAAAAAAAGAGGGAACCAGCAGTTAGCGTAATGGCTATGTCGCTGGACTCCCACGTAGTCGACTGCGGTTCGTGTCCCAGACCCGGTGGCTTAAAACTCACGCCGGGCACGTGTGCGTGCGTGCCCAAGATCCGGAGAGGAGAATGGAGGAGAAGGGATTGCAGCGTGACCATCCCCCCTTGGGAGTGATTTCTCGCTTTCTGTCTCTATGTCTTTGTCTGTCTGGCGAGCGCACGCGCCCTATAGCGAAAATCTCTCAAAAATAAAAAAGAAAAAAAAAGAAAGAAAGAAAACTAAACTGGGCCAACAGGTGGCGTGGTGGTTAAAGAGCTGGATTTCCACGAGGCCGACTCCACAGTTCAAGTTCCAGACCTGGCGGCTTAAAAATCATGCCAGGCTCATGTGCGTGTCCAAAACCCCAAGAGGAAAACAGAGAGGGACTGTGGCATGGCCATGCCCCTGCGGGGTGATTTATCACCCCCCCCACACATTTCTTACCAGTGAGCACACACACCCTTAGAACAAAAAAACTAAATAAAAACAAAAAACTGAACAAACCAAGAACAAAAATACCCTGAACTACATTGGTTATCTGGGAGATGCTAGACCATGCCTAATCATTTCAAAACTGGTTTTAAAAGAAAAATATCCACTAGCCATCCATCTTTCCATTGAGATCTGAGAAAAAGCAAATAAATGACAGTGGTGGGGGAGAGGGAAGAGCTTCCCTTATAGAAGGATCCCAACGAATAAATAAGAAATGACAAAACCGGACTATAATAATTTCGTAAACCCTAAAGAAATAATGAATCTAGACAGTAATCATGAATAAAAACACAGGAAAAAATGACACATTATATGCCTCCTGATGAAGATATAAAGAACCACCTATAATAAATTCTTCTGCCCTCGAAAACAACAATGAAAACTAGACCTCATACTCTGCCACATCTAATTAGCAACACAGGATATAATAGAGACCAAAGCAATTTCTTCAAGGACTCTATGGGGATGTAAGACACAAGGATTATACAGTGAGGAATTCTTAAAATGACACATTTATTTATTTATTTTTCAAACAGTTACAAGGAAAAGTTGATTAAAATAGATTTAGGAAATACACCAACTGGGGGCTGGCAGGGGGGATGCCGAGACACCCACCTGAGATGCCACTTCTTGTCAAGGGACAGCGACTGTGGCTGCCACGGTCCTTCAGGTGCCTGGAGGCTACCAGCCTCTGAGGAAAGAGCCAACTTCTCAGAGGTCACTCTGTTCCACAAGTCGGACTCCAGGGCCTTCCTTACGTTCAGCAGAGAGCTGGCAGTGACCTCCCCCGGAAGGACGGCTCCATCTCTATTCTGGGTCTGGCCACCACTTGTCGCACTGGGGTCTCGAGGCACACAGGAAATGTGGCTACCTACCTGACACATTGTTATGGAACTGACACCAAAGTTAAAGTCCCTTTAACCATAAACTCCACAAAGTCCTTTTCCAACTACACTCAATGTGGATGGCTGGACGTGTACCTCATGGGTGACTTTAGTGACAACAGGTAATTGTCACAAAAACTTATTCATCAATTTCTCAGTGAATCTGACAGTCAAGAAGAGGATATATACTTAGTGACACTGTGTGTGACAGAATTGAATGATGGGGAAGAAGACCAAAACCATTTTCAACAATCTATGGCGCTGCTGTCAACACTGAAACTGCTGAGATTCATAGAATCTCCTTTGCGGACCCAGGTCTGGAGGAGCTGTGTGTCACACGAGCTTTCGCAGCATGACCAAGGCTTAGCATGTACAATGCCCAGACAGAACGACAGTGATCGGCCGGTATTCCCGGACGCCATTTCCCTATGATTCCTGGGCAGCAGGCTGGTAAGTGAGCACTGGAGAACCTTTCCACTTCACCTCTGGCTGAACCATCCCTCTCTGCTGAACATATGAGACCTAACTTGATTTTAAAACAACAACAACAACAAAAACCATCTCCAACTGATAGTTTTCTGGAAACAAAGATGACAACGATAACCACACCGCAATCCCTTCTTCTACATCCTCCTCTAGGGATTTTGGGTACACACATACAACACGCACCTAGCATGTCTCTCAAGCCACCAGGTCTAGGACCCAAACCAGCCATCAGCCTCATGGATCCAGCTGCCCGACAACCACAGCACACCTGGTCTGTGTCCGGCTCATTTCACTTAGCAGAGTGTTTCCCAGTGTCCCCCATGTTGCAATATGCGTCAGAGTTTCATTCCTCTTTAAGGCCAAATATTCCACCATATGTATATACCATATTTTGATGAACATGTAGATTGCGTAAGAGTTCATTTGATATGTCAACTTGGAGACTGTTTTTGGATGAGATTAACACTGAAATCGGTGAACTCTAAGTAAACAGACTGCCCTCCATAATGTGGTAAGGTCTCATCTAATCAACTGAAGGCCTGATCAGAACAAAAGACCAAGCTCCCCAAGCAATAGGTAGTACTCTAGCAGACTGCCTTTCTTTTTTTTTTTTTTTCTGGAGACGTTTTCGCTGTAGGGCGTGTGCGCTCGCCAGACAGACAGAGACAGAGAGACAGAAAGCAAGAAATCACCCCCCAGGAGGGATGGCCACGCCGCACACTCCTCCGTTCTCCTCTCGGGATCTTGGGCACGCACGCACACGTACCAGCATGAGTTCTAAGCCACCGGGTCCGGGACGCAAACCGCGGTCGACTACGTGGGAGTCCAGCGACATAGCCATTACGCTAACTGCTGGTCCCTAGCAGACTGCCTTTCAACTGCCCCTCACCAGCAGCTCTCCCAGATACAGACTGCCAGCCTTTGGACAGGACCTGCACCACTGGCTCTCCTGGTTAAGACTTCCAGCCCAGGGACCAGCAGTTTGCGTAATGGCTATGTAGCTGGACTCCCATGTACTCGACCGTGGTTCGAGTCCCGGACCCGGTGGCTTAAGATCCCGAGTAGAGAATGGAGGAGAAGGGATTGTGGTGTGGCCATCACCCCTGGGGGGTGATTTCTCGCTTTCTGTCTCTCTGCCTCTCTCTGTCTTTCTGGTGAGCGCATTCACCCTATAACAAAAACCTCTCCAAAAAAAAAGACTTCCAGCCCACACTGCAGATTCGGACTCCCCAGGCTCCATACACACACATACACACATACACACACACACACACACACACACACACACACACAATTGATTTTCTCTGGAAAACCCTGACTAATCCAGGTTGTTTTCACCTTTGGCTACTGTGAATAACGTTGCTACGGCCATTGGTATACAAGAATCTATTTGAGTCTCTGCTTTCCAATTCTTTGGGACATATACCTAAAAGGAGGATTGCTAGATCACAAGATAATTCTACATTTATATTACTGAGCAAGTGGCATAGTGTTTTCCACAGTGGTTGTACCATTTTATATCCCTAACAGCAAGGAACAAGGGTTTCAAGTTCTCCACATCCTCATCAACACTGTTATTCTGGGTTTTTTTGTTTGTTTGCTTTTTTTTTAAATAATGCCTCCCTAATGGGTATGAAATAATAGCCCACTGTGGTTTTGATCTGCATTACCCTAATAATTAATGATGCTATGTTTATTGGCTATTCAAATATCATTTTTGGAAAAATTTCTACTGAAATTCCTTGCTCATTTTTAACTAGGTTGTTTCTGCCTTCAAATTTGAAACTAGGTATAGAAATCTAGGTTGACATTTTTTCTTTTAGTCCTCTGGGGCTATCGCTCCACTGCTTTGTAGCTTGTATAATTCCTGATAAGCAGTCTGTTGTAATTCTTACTTTGGTTCTATCATATGTAATATGTCTTTTTTCTATAGCTACATTTAAATATTTTCGTTTTATCACAGACTTTAAGCTGTTAGTTTATGATCTACCTTGTTGAGACTTTTTATTTTTTTTCTGCTTTGGGTTTATTGAGCTTTCTGTATCTGTGGATTTACAGTTTTAGTTTCTTCAGTTGTGCATGTGTGTCTGAGAGAGAGAGAACCTGAGAATTTTGACTGGATGCTGGCCATGGTCAGTTTTATACTGCTGGTGCTGCACATTGTTGTATTACCTAAAAGAATCCTGCCTTTCACACGATGAAACTATTTTTAAACCAATTTGATCTTTTTAATGTTTGTTTTTAATTTTTGTAAGGGTAGATCCAAAAGAAACCTTTAGCCTTACGCTAATCTGGCTCCACTACTCAGAAGGCATTGCCTTTCTGAGGTCTCTACCCACAATGCCCATGTCTTATGCGGTCTCTCCATACTGGCTTGTAAATAGAGATGCTATTGCCAGTCCTGTGTGAGGATCTGAGAACTGCTGTCCCACTGCTTCCTCCCCCGACCTTGTGGGACTTTATACCAGACGTGTTCAATCAGTGTACAGCCAAAGATCTGAGGAGACTGCGTCAGAAATTTCTAGAGCTTGCTCACTTTCGTTTTCTTTCTCTCTCTCTAGCTCCCTCCTTTCCTGTGTTCCCTACAAATTCTATCCACTTCCACCTCAATGAACTTTTTTTGCTGTGTTGTCAACTCAGTGTCAGTACTAGACCACGTCTGGGTCCTTCTCCCTGTATTCAGGTGGTACGAACAAGGGGCTCCCTTGGTCTGCTTCCCTTTATTTAGAGAGTACAGTGCTTTATTGCCCATTCTCTACTTCTGAAAACAGTTGTATTTCATTGATTTTGTCCAGTTCTCTACGTGTCTGCTGTTAGAGGGCAGTTCCTATAGCAGTTATCTTTCCTGCGTGAAAACAGAAGCCAACTGAATCTGTGAAAACATATTCACGTGATTTCAGCAGCCTGGATTTTAGGCAGGATATCTCTGTGGTGATCTATTTCACCAATAGCTCCTTCTCTCTAAAGGCAAAACATCTAAAATTGTGATTCAATGGACTAATCTCAAATCACACAATCCTATTCCTCTCAATAAGCTTCTGGTTCTTTGATTAAGTAGAAGGTGAAAAGATTAGGTCTACCACCCTCAGCTTTAGAAATAAATATGAGCATGGAAATGCTCACAGGTGTGAAATGTATGCAGTACAGACAGCTCTTTCATAGTCTTACTGCTTCCTTGTTATGGCCTTGGGAGACTGATTCTCTCAAAATATAATGTGAATGTTAGGCCAATGTATTTATTGTGTGTATGTCAAGAAAGGGCAACAAAATATAAGGAGGCATTGGTCTGAACGTATGCACTAGAATATTTTTATCCCGTACAGTTCCATAGAGCTTCAAGAAATATTAGAATGAGCTTTTGCATGCTGTGTAGAGTCATTTGAAATGCATCATTTATAAATGATCATTTTCCTATCAAGCCTGTCTATATAATAGACTATATATAGTCTAATAGAAAAAGTTAACGACATTTATAGTTCCCTAAAATGCCACAAGCACGGACATAAGGGTGTTTAGGAATTAAGATGGCGACCAGCAGATGGCATAATGGTTACATTGCTGGACTTCTGCATAGCCAACTGCAGTTTGAGTCCTGAACTCAGGAGGCTTGAAACTCACGCCGGGCGAATGTGTGCACATGCCCAGGATCCTAAGGAGAATGGAGGAGAAGGGATCGCGGTGTGGCCATCCCCCCCGGGGACTGATTTCTCACTTTCTGTCTCTCTGTCTCACCAGTGAGCACACAAGTCCTATAGCAAAAATCTCTCTCTAAAAAAAGAGTAAAGAATTAGGATGAAGAAACTGATATGGTGGCTTATCTAGGTGAAAAGAAACGAAATATCACCTCCTCAACAACAGTGTCAACCTGCAACACCATGTTAATGAAGAATCTTTTTTAAAGAGGTTTTCGCTTTGGGGTATGTGCACTCCTGCGGGACGTGGGGGACAGACACAGTGAGAGGGAAAGTGAGAAAGCACCTCCAAGGGGGGATGGCCATACCACAATCCTTTCTCCTCTATTCTCTTCCTGGATCTTACGCATGCCCACACATCTGCCCGGTATGATTTTCAAGTTACCGGGTCCAGTACTCGAACCACAGTTGGCCACGTGGGAATCCAGTGATGTAACCACTATGCCATCTTCTGGCCCTGAAGAGTTTTTTTTTTTTTTAAGAAACCAAAATCATGAGAGAGAAAAACTCCTGACAACGTGGAAATCCAGTGACGTAATTATTAAACCATCTGCTGGTCCCTCAACTGCCTTTGTTTAAATCTCTGCCCAAGATTAAAAATAGGTGAGACTGAGACCAGCAGGTGGCATGGTGATTAAGGCACTGGACACTCCCACATGGCTGACCATGGTTTGAGTCCCTGACCTGGTGGTTTGCTTTCTCACTTTCTCTTTCTCTCTCGCTCTCTGTCTCTCTCTGGTCAAATTAAAATAAATAAATGGATAAATAAAATTAAATAACAAAAAAATTAGGTGAGATTATGGAAGACTTTCCCAAGTTCATCACCGCTACTAAAAATAATTCAAAGTAAATCCATCTTAACAATGTATGAATAAATATATTTGAAAACAAGACAGTACACTGTTATTAATACCAGTGCTCACCATCAGCTATGGGTTTGAAGTGGAGTACAAACAGTTGAACCAAAGGGTCTTTGTTTCAATATTAATATAACGGTTGTATCAGAGTGCACACTATGGTATTAAATAAACTTCTGAAATGCAGTTGTATTTCTAAAGACTTTTCTACCATGTTTTCATCTAATCTCACCAATGTGTGAACTTGAGCACAGGTTTATTTATTTATTTACTTATTTATTTTTGAGAGGTTTTTGCTATAGAGTGCATGTGCTTGCCAGACAGACAGAGAGAGACAGAAAGACAGAAAGAGAGAAGTCACTCCCTGGGGGGATGGCCACGCTGCAATCCCTTCTCCTCCATTCTCCTCTTGGGATCTTGGGCACGCACACACATGTGCCCAGCGTGAGTTTAAGCCACCAGTCCAGGACTTGAACTGCGGTCAATCACATGGGAGTCCAGTAACATAGTCCTTACACCATCTGCTGTTCCTAAGCACAGATTTATTTTTAAATAGTTATTGAAATTTTTTAAGAGATATTTTTGCTATGGGACATATGCACTTGCTGGAGAGACATAGATGGAGAGAAAGAAAGCAAGAAATCATCTCCTCAGGGGGGTGGCCATGCTACAATCCTGACTCCTCTTTTCTCCCCTTGGAATCTTGTGCATACATGCATGCACACATGCCAGGCATGAGTTTTAAGTATCCGGATCTGGGCCTCGAACTGTAGTCAACTATGTGAGAATCCAGTGATGAAACCATTCCGCCATCTGCTAGTCCTAAATGGCTACTGAATTTAAGGTTTAGTTTGCTTAAGGAGTCTACCCCTTACCCTAAGAGGGCTATGGTCTAAATATCCATGATGAATAATTAAATAGAAAATTTTTAGTGAAAGTGAATATTCCTCTTCCTAAAAAATAGATTATCTCAAGCAATTAAACAATGCCTTTAAAAAGTTATGAATATCTTGGAACCGGCAGATGTCATAATGGTTACATTGCTGGACTCCTATAAAGTCAACCATGGTTTGAGTCCTGGATCCGGTAGCTTAAAAACTCGCATGGGGTATGTGCGTGCGTGCCTCAAATCCTAAGAGGACAATGAAGGAGAAGTAGTTGTGGTGTGGCCATCCCTCCTGAGGCAGGATTTTTCACTTTCTGTCTCTGTGTCTCTCTTTTTTTTTCTCTCTCTCTCTGTTGAGCACCAAGTACCATATAGAAAAAATGTTTCTTAAAAAAAATGTATTTTGCAGACAGATATTCCTATTTACATGGTTCACAAAAATTTGATCCACTAGTCTAATTAAGTAAAGCAATGAGACATCAAAATAACAAAAGTATGATATTACTGTTTGGCTATACCTGAAAAGTTGTTACTGTGACTAAAATTCAGGTAGGGAGCCGGTAAGTGGTGCTGGATCCCATATGGCTGACACCATGGTTCAAGTCCCAAACCCAGCAGTTTGAAAAACACACCAGGCACAAGTGCATGTGCGCCCAAAATCTTGAGAAGAGAATGGAAGAAAACGGACTGTGGCTTGGCCATCCTCCCTGGGTGGTGATTTCTCACTTTCCCTCTCTCTGTCTCTCCATCAAGTGTATATGCCCTAGGGCAAAAATAAAAAATAAAAATTGAATTTAATTCAGATAGGTAATCCAAGACACCAGAGCAATGAGTTCATTCATAAGCTACTGTTCCTTTTATTGGTTTACTCATAAGTCACATTAGCTTGTGAAAGTGACTTGTATACATAGGGATTTTAATAGGGCAAGCAAGTCAGAAAAGGCCAGATTATCAAAATCCATGAGACAGACACTGCTGAGCTTCCCATCCACTTCTGAACAGCTGGGGCATCCTGCAAGTGCCGTCTAGCCAACACGTGCACAAATACCAAAGAGAGTGCACCGCCCATGCCGATGTGGCTGAACCATGACACACTCGAAACGTCTTGGCAACAACATGGCCATCAGGGCCAGTTTGCTAAGGGAGCATTTTGGAATGGGAAGTGTTAAATAAGCCCTTAGGCACTAACGAAAGAGATAAAGACAGTGTCTCTTTTGACCTTTATTATATTTATTTATGAATACCTTGTATACTCTTCTTGAGGGGAGCTCCTCCTTAAGGAAGGCATCTCTCTGACTTATCTTTGTGGTCTTACAGTTGATTATATGTTATATAAACATATATTTATATATGAATACACACAGATATAATATGTAATATATAGAACTCTAATATTAAGAGCAAATGAAGGACCAGCAGGTGGTGTGGTGGTTAAAGGCACTGGAGTCCCACACGGCTGACTGCGGTTTGAGTCCCAGGCCTGGTGGGTTGCTTCTCACTCTCACTCTCTCTCTCTCACTCTGTCCCTCTCTGGTCAAATTATAATATATAAATAAATAAAGTTAAATAAAATAATTCTTTTTTTTTTTAAAAGAAAGCAAATGAAGCCTGGACAGAATAAATATTATCAGAACTAGGCAGTTATGCAACAATAGTGCAAGTGGGCCCACATGGTAAAGGCCCCAGACCTGCATCCTGGGACCTCACTGAGCACACTGGGCCTGTACATGGCCTGGGCTGGCTGAGCATGGAGGTAGCCTGTGGTACTGAAGACCCAGTTGCGGGTGCCTGTTTCTCCCACTCTCATGAAATAAATAAATAAATTCTTTAAAAATAAAGAAGCATTATCTACAACATCCTGCCATAAAAGGAGACAGTTCTGGGGAATATGACCACTTGGAACCTGCAACAGCACTGACTGACAGGGCGCTCTCTATTTCCTTCCAAATGGTTATTTGTTTGAGATATCCAAATGTGTTTTTGTTTCTAAATCCAATCCCTTACTTTGCATATTTCTGACAAGAGATTTTAATGAACCGACTATAATTGCTTACTGTAGTATCCATTTACAATGTGTCTAACAAGTATAAGAACTGTGGAAATGGTTAAGATTTCAAAGGGCCATAAGAATAATCATTTCTTGAGATGTGCTCAGCTAAAGTAAGTACAAGAGTATATTAAGAGTAAGTTTTAACAAAAATACCTTTATTTCCTTTTCTGAAATAAAGTGTCTAGCCTAGTAGATCCTGGAAACGTACAGAGACTGAGTACTAAGGCATTTGAAAAGCACTGCCTGATATTTTTGAGAAATGTACGGAGAGCTAGGGACTGACAGAGTAGAAGGTTCATGACATCCTGATGTGATATTTACTGTAGAATGACAGACCATCTCTACCAATGACTTCATAAATTAAACCTTGAACTTCAAGCTAAGAAGTTGCTCTGAGGGCCAGCAGGTGGCGTGATGGTTATAGGGCAATGGACTCCCATGTAGCCAACTGTGGTTTGAATCCTGCACCCAGAGGCCTGCTTTCTCATTACCCCCAACCCCTCTCTCTCGGTCCCTCTCTGGTCAAATTTAAATAAATAAATAAATAAAGTTGTATAAAATAATTATTTTTTTTTTAAAAAAAGTTCTGCTTCCAATAAGTGTAAATTCATTTTTTTTACAGTCTTTTTTGAGAACAAAGAGAAGATGTGAGGGAAAAAAACAAACATCTGTTTGAAGGCACTGGAGAACTACTTAGGTGGCAAGAACTCATGATAAAGATTCAAAAGAAAAGGGAAGCTTGGTGCATGATCCAAATGCTGCACTGTTATTCCTTCTGCAGTATGTGCCTAAGCAACAGAAAAACAAAGTCAAGAAAAAGCAGTGACTGCCTGAGATCTGAATCGCTGGTGGTCCCTAGAGCTGAGACAAAAAGCAAAGACCTGGAATTCAGCCTCCATCAAGTGAGCGGGCCATGGTGAAGCATCCCAAGAGTCCGGTCGGAATTCTGAAGAGTTTTGCCCTGAGAGAAAGAGTCAACTGGAAACACATCCAACCTCAGAAATGGACTGAAGCCCAGCTGTCAGGCAGCCCAAACCCAGACTGGATTAAAATCATCTGCTCTGGCCTAGCTGCCCATAGATGCAGAACTACATCTTCTCCGGAGGATGACAAGATCATCCAAAGCCTTGAATTATCTTGAGACTTCTCCATCCACTCTGTGTGGCCCTTAGTTAAGAGGTCAGCAGTTGTAAGAAGTCAAGCACTGACTGAAAACCAAGAGGAAAAGAACAGACCAGACCAAAGAATCAGATATGCAGGAAAACTAGGCAGTTTATTAATTGAGACTCACAGATTCCAAATACTGTGCCTATATTGTTCAGTTACATACCAATGTGCAGAATTTGAACAGGTACCTAGACACAATAAAAAAATATCAAATAGAAATGTTTAAACTGAAAGATGCACAGTAGAATTAAGTTGAAATCAGTAATAAAAGATAAAACATCTCTGATTGTTTGAAATTTAAGCAATACATTACATGAGAAATCAAAAAGGAATTTAGAAAATATTTTTAACTAATAATGAAAATATAAAACTCAAAGCTTATGGGATATACCAAAGCCATTTGGATAACATAATATTATAGCACCTTAACTGAAGATACTAGAAAGTTATTAAAAAAAAAAAAAAAAAAAAAAACACAAACCTGTGGCAGCATCTTCTAAAATATTTTTAAATGTATATAAAAAAATGTATATACTGCTGGTCCCTTAATTTACATGTTTTGGGGCTGGCAGGTGGTGTGGTGGTTAAAGGTGCTTGATTCCCACATGGCCAACCGTGGCTTGTGGACCTGGACCTGGTGGCTTGCTTTCTCACCTTCCCTTTCTCTCTCTCTGTCTCTATCTAGTCAAATTAAAATAATAATAATAATAAATGAAATTAAATAAATAAATAAATATTTTTAAAATATTTACATGGTTACACATATATATGTTGATAACATGTTATGGGATACGCGTAGAGTATACAAGTTACTATAGTAAAGCAAATTAACGCCGTTGTTTTTGTGTTCGTGGCAAGAGCAGCTAAAATCTACTTATTTAACAAAAGCCTCTAATACTACACAATTTAACTATAGTCCTCATGTTGTACACTAGAGTTCTAGACCTGTTCATCCTACATACCTATTACTTTCTATCTTTTCACCTACATCTCCCCACTTCCTCTCTACTCACCTCTACTCCTGTAAACCACTGTTTTATCCTCTATTTCTAAATAGTTAACTTTTTTTTTTTTTTTAAGATTCCATATATAAGGGTCGGTAGGTGGTGGGGTGGTTAGAGGCACTGGATTTCCACGTGGCCAACTGTGGTTTGAGTCCTGGACCTGGTGGCTTGATATTTCGCTTTAATTTTCTCTCTCTCTCTCTCTCTCTCTGTCTCTGTCTCTCTCTGGTCAAATGAAACATACCACTACTACTAATAATAATGAATGAAATTAAATGAATAATTATTTTTTTTAAAAGATTCCACATATATAAATGATGATATTCAGCCATGAAAAGGAGGAGACCCTGCCAGTTATCACCCCATGAACAGACCCAGAGGACATTATGCTAACTGATATGTGTATTTTTGGACACAGCAATTCCACTCTTAGCTGAAAAGCTATCCCCAATTTGCGCATGTGTACGCCAAAAGACAAGTAAATAGACGTGTATGTTAAAGTACAATCTTTAACAATCAGAAGTTGGAATAAACACTGATATACATCAATAGTAGATGAGAAAGAATTACGGTCTACACACAAAAGTGGGATACCACATAGCAATAAAATGAATATGAATGAATCTCGAAATACTGAGCAAAAACATCCACTGAATAATATGTATGGTAGCATTCCAGTTTTACAAAATTCAAAGCAGGCAAAAAATTAGCCTCCAGACTTAATGAGACTAGTATTACCTTTAGGGAGAAGGGCAATGATGGCAAAGGGACACCTGGAGGCTTCTGTGGTCATGGTACTATATTTCATGACCTGGTATGGGTTACATGGGTTTGTAAACATGGTGAACAGTCTCTAAGACTCCAAAAATGAAGGATAAATAAACTCTGGCTTAACAAAATTTGGTCAAAAAGATGCAAGACAAGGATCAGAAAACAGCCCCTTTATAGGGAATTACGGGAAACTATTCCATAGTAGAGTTTGACCTAGAAAAGGAATAGAATGGTGATGTGAGCTGTGGGCAATTTTTGAATACTGGGTTGTCTGATGAAAGGGCATCTCGGCTGGAATTCTAGAGGACAAAGTGTGGCAGTTTGGGAGAAAGCAAGTTACCAGATACAAGTTTTGACTCAATATTACTAACTGCTAATAATGAAGCTGCTCAATAAATAGAACACATTCTGTCTCAATACGAAGACATCCCCAAACATTGAACTTCTTCAAAGTAGAAAGACCAGCCACCAAGGGTTAGTGGAAGAGTTTCCTACAGTGAACAGGGATGAGAGATGAACACTAATGCCCCTTACGATTTGACCTCCTCCAAATCCTAAGCATATGTTCAATATAGAACACCAGAATAAAAACAGAAAAAATTTTAAATCTTACCCTTAATCGTGTAGTGGAGATCTCGGCTTTTAAAATATCAGGATCATATTTAGTACTGGATGAAGATCCTGAGAATACTTTTGAAAGAGAAAATAGAAAAAACAAATTATTTACAAGCTGAAAACTTAGTTTTCAGCTTAGGATCTACTGACTAAAAATCACGATTTCTGTGCTCCTGTGCATACTTTCTTTTTTTTTCCTTTAAATTTATTTATTCACTATACATCATCACAGCAAACAAAATGAGATTTCCCATCCAGAATACACTGTATACTGGCTCAGTAAAGCACGTCAACATACGTGTTATCATCAACAAACAATTTTCCATTTCCTATTTTCTATATATTTTGTTATTTTTGCCATTCTTGATTCCCTATCTGTCACATTTGTCGTGTCCCACCCTCCTCCCACACTGTCTCTGGTATCCATGGTTGCTTTCTATGCCTTTCCCCCCATTTTATTTATTACCTAAAAAACTTAATTAATCTAAATATTTCCAGTAGCAAGCACAGCTAATATGTACATGTCCATGAACACAAGTCTGACCCTAGGCATAAACCTCAGTGAGTAGAATGAACATACAACAAAGTGGCACCCAGCTGGAACTATATAGCTTACTGCAGTCCTCAAATATGCCTTTTTAAAGGCATGAAAAATAGTTTTCATGATTTTTTTCTCTTGAAAATTTCTTAATTAATTAATTTACATTCATCCCCTAATCATCATCGCAGCATACAAAAAATGGTTATCCATCCAGAATATACAGCATAGTAGCTTAATCATGCATGTTATCAATAATTTTCCATTTCTAGTTTCATATATATATATATATATTTATATATATATATATATATATATATATATATATATATATATATATATATATGTTTGACCCTCTGCTGTTTCCCACCCTCTTCTCACACTGTCTCTGGTGTCTACAGTTGTCTTCTATTCCTTTTCCCTCCACATTTTCTTGATCATACAATTTCTTAAATAATCTAACTACTTTCAATAGCAAGTTCAGCTGGTAATTTCAAGAAAAGCAGTTTTGAATTGGTAAGAAAATTTCCTTAAAACTTAAAGCCTATGGGGACCAGCAGGTGGTGTGGTGGTTAAGGTGCTGGACACTCCCATATGGCTGACCACGGTTCGAGTCCCAGACCTGGCAGTTTCCTTACTCCCTTTCCCTCTTGCTCTCTCTCTCTCTGTGTCTCTCTCTGGTCAAATTAAAATAAATGAATAAATAAATAAAATTAAATAAATAATAATTGTTTTAAAAAAAAAAAAAAAACTTAAAGCCTGGAAACAGGTTAGTATCATGTTCAAATAGTAGGTACATGAACCTGTTGACAGCTCAAGACAGGACAAAAACTCTTAAAACCGGAAAACAAAGCCTAGAAGAAAAGCAGCAATATTTTAGTCAAAAGTCACAGAATGCTATTTCACTGGTTCAGTCTCATGTACTTTATCTTCTGTTGTGGTTCAATCTTCCTGATTGAATTCTGGAATATAGTATTCAACTCCAGACTTGTCCCTACGATTATGTTGGCCATTTTCTTAGTTTTTAACTCTTATTTCTGTGTGACTACATTCAATTTTCCTGACATAGCACTCCCTTGAGAACTTCTTGGAGATCTGGTCTGGTGCTGGTAAATTCTTTCAGGTTTTGTCTATCTGAGAATGTTCTTGTCTTTTCTTCCCATATGAAGGACAATTTTGCCAGGTACAGTATTCTCAGTTGTAACTGCTTTTCCCTTAACGCTTTGACTATATTTTCCCATTCTTTCCTTGCTCGCATTGTTTCCGATGAGAGGCCGCTGTTAGTCTGATGGGATATCCTTTGTAGGTAACGTGCCGTTTCTCTCTTGCCAATCTTAGTATCTTGTCTTTGTCTGTGTTTTGGTCAGTCTGACTATAATGTGTCTTGGAGAAGATCTTCTTGGGTTGATTCTATTTGGGGTCCTTTGTATTTCTTGGGCTCCTGTGCATACATTCTAATTGCTCTATTGTAATTCATCAGACATCTAAATACAAAAATTAATCTTTGAACCTCCATAATTTTCTGTTGAATACTCGGGAAAAAAGAATGTCATAAAGACCCTGGTGCTTCACTGTCTTCTTATATACACTGCGGAGCTTTGGGTTATCTCGGAACTCAGTTTAAGCAGAGTTTCTGAGTCCCTCATGGCTGCTGCTTTAAACAAGGCCAGCTCCAGATTATCAATTTATGAGATGAAGGAGAGTAAATCCACGCAGGTGGTCAATAGAAACTTCATTATGCCCATAGTTAACAGTCCCTACCCACTAAAAATACTGCACAAGAGTAGCAAAAAGGGCCAAATTACTTGCTTTGTTCTAAAAAGGTAAAAATTAACTTACAAGTGAACAAAAGGCAATCAAGTAGAGGGAGGAGATGGAAGATTAGGTCATCTCCAAGAGGGGAGATTTTTATCTGGATTGGGATCAAGGGGTTTATTGAGTAATCTGTGGTATGCTCTCACCTTTAATGACTCTTCCTGCCTAAGAAGGGTAGGGTTCAAAACTCCACAGAAATGCCATCAGTCTCCTATTAGCCCTAACTCAGCCTCGTTTCTACAGTCCGAAAGCCACCCTGTACTTACAGCTGGTGTGAGAACTCGACTTCTCCTTGTAGGCGTCATTTAATCGCACGTACTCATCCAGGGCCAAGGCCAGTCTCTGCTCCTTCACGTGGTACAGCTCCTTCTGAGTCCTGAGTGCATCCTGGGCCACCGAGAGATAGTCCTTGAGCATCTTCTCCTGCTCCCCCCTCCACTGTTTTCTTGGATCTTCTATCTGTGTGGTTTCTGAAAATACATTAGGTGGGGTTTTTTAAAATAACTTAATCGTGTTTTTGGTTACTTAAGCTTTTAGAAGTAGCTAGATTAGATTCTTCTATCTGGGCCAGCCCCGTGGCAGACTAGTTAAGGGCGCTAGATCCTACATGGCCAACTATACAGTTCAAGCCCTAGCCCTGATATCTGGAAAAACATGCCAGATGCATGTGCATATGTGTATGCTTAAAATCCCAATATAATGGAGAAATGGAGGGGAAGGAACTACAGTGTAACCATGCCCCACTGGGGAGTGCTTTCTCCCTCTCTTTCTGTCTCTCTCTGGCAAGCACACACACCCACCACCTGGCAATAAAAAACAACAAACAAATTTTAAAACTTAAATAAATTTTCATATCTTTCAATAAGCTCATTAGCACTTCTGGAGTGACTTCTCCAGAAATTTGAAGAATTTCTTCCTCACCTTCCCTTCAGGTCCTAGTCAACAATGTATTATTTCACTGTAAATCTATCCTACACGATGCTGCCAATTAAATCATTCCTTTCTAGAAGTTTTTGGTTCCCTAATATCTACAAAATTAAAACCAAGCTATTCATCGCAGCATTCATGGCCCTGTCCGATATGAACCCAACTTGTTTCTCATGGTGCATGCTCTTCCATTCACTAGTATGACTTAGATCATATTGTCCTCTTTCTTAGTGTTACTCTGACTAGAGAACCATGGAAACCAGAAAAATATTATTTTATGCCAGCAAGTTTTAGAATAATTTATTATGATGAGACATGTAACTAATAAACTAACCAAGTAAAGAGAAAATACAAACTGAAAATGTGCATGAAAACAAAGTGTTTCTGAGTTATAAAAAGATAGGTACTTTCGGGACCAGCAGATGGCGTCATGATTACATCATTGGACTCCCACATAGTTGACTGTGGTTTGAGTCCCGGACTTGGTGACTTAAACCACACTGGGCATGTGCGCATGCATGCCCAAAATCCCGAGAGGAGAGTGGAGGAGAAGGGATTGCGGTGTGGCCATGTCCCGGGGTTGGGGGGGGGGGGATGATTTCTCACTTTCTCTCTTCTGTCTCTCCGGTAAGCATAGGTGCTGGATAACAAAAATCTTTCTAAAAAGAAAAAATAATATAAAAAATAGATAGGTACTCTATTTTTTTTCAGCATCTTTAGAGGTTTTGGCTAATCATATTTTCCTCCAAGTTGGAGAACTGGAAAACTTTCAATAAGATATGCATCAATAGCTAAAATGCCACAGAACACTGCCAGCAACATTGACCGACATTTGAATGAGTAAAGTACAATAGTAGTAATGACGATAATAATAACAAATGATCAGCATTTTGTGCACTAATAATAAACTACCAGCATTTGTTTTGGATGGGTAAGCAAAATCCCTCTAGTACGCTTGTTTAAATACTGTATGGTACAAGAGATTCAGCAGGAAATGTTTACATTTCTAAAATATTGCACAATTCAAATATGAACTACAAAAGAGAGTTCCCAAAGGCACCTTAGAAGAAGGCTTCATAAAGCAAAATTGTACTTCATCTCCATTCACTGTATTTGCTGAATAGATTTGTGAAGAATATTTATTAAATGTAAATACTCAAAAGAAAGTGTATTATACTAATGCAGTATTTTTTATTAAGACCTAGTGGCCTTGGGAGATCACTGTATTATAATGCAATGTAATTTGCATGTTGTCTGCTATATTAAAGAAGTAATATATTACATACTGTTAAAACATCACGTAGCTCAAGGGATTCACATTCCATCAGTTTTATAGATGTGGAACTTTACAGATAGAGAACACATTGTAAGTTACAAGAGCTTACCGGAGAAGGTAACATTAGACTCTTCAAAGGAATATTATTTCTGTCTATTATGCATATCTCTGTTTTTCCTGCTGTGCTCGGGAAGAATGAATGAAATGACCATGAGGAACTCCTCTTCCTTTTTATAAAGTATCTGCTATATGAACTTATTAATCTGTTCACTATTTCTGTGGACAATTATCGACCATCTACCACAACACACAGGGGAAACTAGATGCTCAGGTATATATCCCTCCTTCTAAGAAATTGTGAAACACAAATTAAACAAATAATGACTGCTTTCTAGGCAGAACAAAAAAAGTATCTTAAGAAAAGCATGATTAAGTGCCACGACCGTTCACAGACACAGGTTTCTCCTGGCTGAAAGAGTACAGCCCCATGGAAAGGCAATAATTAAACAGGGCTTTGAAAGACTCCAGGCAAGAGGACTAGCCCCTGTTGACATCCTCTGCTGTCACCCACAAGTCCCTCAGTCACAACAGCAGTCAGCTGCACTCAACTTCTTTTCTTTCTTTCATCAAGTCCTGCACTTTCTAGTCTCTCTAGACCTTTGACTTTACTTGTGTTCCTTCTTCTTCCAGAAAGGTTCTTTTCTCAACCCCCAAACCATACCCCAATTTCCTCCTCTCCAAGCCTGGTTAACACAGTCATCCTTTGGTATTAGTTTAAAACATAATAATAAGTAGCCATGGCTACTCAGAGAAGGATAGGAACACCTTTGTTCTACCAGTGGTCCTTACCATTACATTTTCATCTCTTCCCTGATACTCTGAAACAGCCTAGCCTATGACTCTCGAGTGTTAGGTTAATAAATATGAAACTCATTTGGTAAGCAATATTGTGCCACAGAAGGGTTTTTTTTTTTTCTTTTGGAGAGGTTTTTGCTATAGGGCATGTGCGCTCGCCAGACAGACAGACAGAGACAGAGAGAAAGCGAGAAATCACCCCCCACGGGGGATGGCCACGCCGCAATCCCTTCTCCTCCATTCTCCTCTTGGGATCTTGGGCACGCACGCACATGCGCCTGGCGTGAGTTTAAGCCACTGGGTCTGGGACTCGAACTGCAGTCAACTATGTGGGAGTCCAGTGACACAGCCATTACGCTAACTGCTGGTCCCCAGAAGGGTTCTAAGCAAGGCCATGAAAGGATAGTAACTATATCCTGGGACGATCAATTGACAGAAATGTGAGGTTCTATTATCAAAGAGTTGATATAATGCTGAGGTTTTTTTTTTTTTAATGAAAGTTACATATTAAGTGAAAAAAAATAGTTTCTAAAATGGTATAAAACTATATAATCCCTCTTGATTTATAAAATGTATTTACAGCTGTGTATCAATATGAAAAAGTCTAGAAGGATACACATCAAAGATATATACTAGTTAACTCCATCGTGTGGATAGAAATACTTTTTCTTCCTTTTATTCACCTACATTTTCTATTTTTCTTCTATTTATTATTACTTTCATAAAATAAACTTAAAACCAAAAGAAAAAGGAACAAAAAGCACAAAATAAAGACGGTCTGAAGTAAAAGAACGGTGGCAGAAAAAAAGACTTAAAGGACCAAAGTTGACTGGTGTGATACAGAGGAAAAAAAAATTCAATGATAATTGACAAAATGATTCTAAAGTGTTTCAGTGTAGTCCCCACAAGGACTACATTTTAAAAGTAATAATAAAATCGAAGGGAAAGCTGGGAAATTCCATTTTGTCCTTACTTGCTTGAAGGCAAAGTTAGGTAGAGGTGTCCCATAACTGGGATATGGGAATGTTTAACAAAAGATTAGGACAATGAGCCAGGTATACCAGCTGGAGAGTCATTTACACAGCAATGACAAAGGAAAACACTGTGGTAGATAAAGAAGAGCACTGTGAGAGGTCAAGGGTAAGTTCACAGTTTAGGAACCTGAGTCGAAGTGAGAAGAGAAAGAAGGAACCATCTGAGGTAAAGAAGATAACCAATTAAACAAGACAGGTATAGCATTTTGTAACCAGCAAGCACGAGATGCAGTTGCCCAGGGAAGACCGCTGTCCTAAGTCTGACCCTCATGACAAGGAGAGTGTGGATGCTGGCTACAGCAGAGTGACAGGCAGCAGCAGTTTCATTAAGGAACCAGCTGGACTGTGGACATGGGGTCGGGTTCCCTATTTTTTGTTACTTTATATCTCCAATACCTTTCATATATCCTGGGTATCAAAGAAGCTCAGAAAGAAAAATCTACAAGACAAACCCCACTCTTTCTCACCAGAGAGCAGGAAAGGGGTGGCACTGCAAGACAAAGCTCTTTCGAGTCTACCATAGTCATCCAGAAAAGCCCCAAGATAGGCAACAGTGGTGACAACACTGGCAGAAGCAACCTACCTCAGGACGGTCTTCTCAGGACTTTGCCTTGACATACATGCACTCATGGATCTTAGGCCAAGGCCTCAGGTCATGAGCAGAACACCAGAAAGGAGACTTTGTGGGCTCCCGGGTACAGGAAAAGATGACAGAGAGGACAGAGTGGAGAAAGACATCTTGCAAGTCTCTGTGTTTACCCATGATCCATGGATTAAGAGAACTTACTGAACAAATACCACAAAGGATTTGAGAACTGAACAACAGTGTAGGCAAACATATAAAGTCCTAGACTGAGCCCTGGGTGGTATAAACCCAAGGCAGACCAAGAGTCTGCCAAGGCTTTAAATTCTATTGACCTAAGGATAAGAGCCCACAGAAGATAGGTCAGACCTTGCCATCTAAACTCAATCTGGTCAATTGTCTACTAAAATACATATAGTAAACATTCTCCAAAAGTTTTAGGAGTACCTGGAGTTTCATAACAGTCAAAATGTCATGACACAACCCAAAATTATTTGACATACACAGACTCGGTATAACCCAAACAAGTCTCAAGGATGAAGGCAATAAAAATAAGACTACTCAGAGATGACACGGATGTTGGGAAAAGCAAAGACTTTGAAGTGACTCTTACAAACATGCTCCATGAAGTAAAGCTACTTGGGAAGCTGAATCAGGACAATCATAATGTATTTAAATAAAATGTATTTAAATAAATAGATTTTTGTTTTATTTTTAGTTTTTTGCCACAGAGTGTGTGTGCTTGACAGAGGGAAACAGAGGAAAAGTGAGAAATCACCCGCTTGGGGGATGGCCACACCACAATCTCTTCTCCTTCATTCTCCTCTTGGGATATGGGCATGCATGCACATGAGTCAGGGATAATTTCCAAGCACGGGGCCCAGAACTCAAACCATGACTGGCCAAGTGAAAATCCTAGTGCCTTATCCACCATGTAACCTGGATAGCCCCCAAAAGATGAATTTTATATACTAAACAAAAAGGACTGGAAAGTATAGTTTTAAAAAAATATTTACAACGGGTCCAAAAAAGTAAAATACTAGAAATAAACTTACTAGCAAAATACATTACTAGGAGTACAAACCCTTTAAGCTGAAAAGTAAAGCCTAATGCCGAGCAAATTAAGAAAAATCTTTAAATAACAGAGAGCTATCTCGTGTTCATAATTTGGAAGGCTCAACATTAGTTAGTCTTCCTGAACATATCAACATATTAGACAAAAACTCAGTTATAAGTCCATCATGCATTTTGTTTTATTTTTATGGGGCAGGGGGTATAAATTGATAAGCCACACTGGTAGCAACAACTTATATGGAAATACAGGAATTGCAAATAATTTTCTTTTAAATAATTTTGATAAAGATCCAAGTTAGAAGACTTCTATCACCTGATTTCAAGACTTACTATGAAGCTGTAGTAATGAAGACTGTGTAGTACCTGCACAAACACAGATATAAAGATTAACTGAGGACCAGCAGGTGGCACAGAGGTTAAAGCATTGGATCTCACATGGCCAATGGCATGGATCAAGTCCCAGACTGGTGGCTTGAGAAGCACACCAGTGGCTTGTGTGTGTACGCCCAAAATCCCAAGAGGAAAACAGAAGAGAAGAGATTATGGTGTGGCAATTCCCTTGTGGGTGATTTTTCAAACTCATGCCAAGGTGCATGTACATGTGTGTGTGGCTGAGAGAAAAATGAAGAAGGGATTGTGGTGTGGTCATCTCCCTGGGGGGGGGGGGGGGGGGTGTGTGATTTCTCACTTTCTGTTTGTCTGTCTGTCTCTCTCTCTCTCCCTCTTTTTCTCTCTCTCTGGCAAGCACATGCGCCCTATAGCAAAAACCTCTCAAAAAAAAAAACCAAAAAAACACAATTAAAAAAACTAAAGACTTATACAAGAACAGACTATGGACGTGTACACAACAACCTTTTTTATTATAGCCAAAAAATAATAAGAATGCAGAATAGATTTTAAAAACTGTGATTTGCTCATACATTGAAATATTATTCAACAACAAAAAAGAATATACTACTAATTCACACAATACCATAGAGAGTATAAATCAAGGCCTCTATATGTGAAATGTCTAAGTTTGTTGGCTATTTTTAAGTTGAGTTGTCTTTTAATGTTGATTTTTGGAAGTTTTTATTTTTTATCAGTCCTGGATATAGATTCTTTGTCAGATTTACCAACCATGAATGTTTTCCCATGCTGTTGTGTGTTTTAGTAGCACAGTCTTCATAAACATGTTGAGTGAAAGACTCTATTCCCCAAAATAGTCTTTTCGTGTCAAGTCCTAGAACAGGCAAAACCAAGCCATGGTGATGGAAATCTGAACAACATTTGCTGCAGCAGAGAATGGCTGATTGAAAAGGACAAGGTAGAACTTACTGAGGTAATGGGTATATTCTGTGTCTTTATTTGCATAGCAATTATAAGAGATTATGTATTTGTCAAAATTTACCAAAATTGCACACTTAAAATCTGTGCATTTTCATGTAAGTAAGCAAAACCTCTGTTACTAAAAGAAAAAAACATTATGATACAACTCTGATCCTACAAAAAAGTGAATTACTCCTGGTTGTAGCAGTAATATCAAAACCTGATAAACTATACTTCAAAATTACCCTGTAGGTAGTAACAAACATCCCCCATTAATATCTATATCCTCACTCCACACATACTCACTAAAAGGTAAACACTATCAGAAAACACAAGGCCTAAAATAACTATCATTGTCAAGGTTAAGTCTTTTACTTCGAAATATTTAATAGTGTCTCACAGAAATAGTATGAAATAGTCAAACATCTTTTATTTCATTTATTATTTAAATAAAGAGAAAATAATGCTGAAATAATACAATGGCAAAATGTAACATATGTGTAGAACAGCTGTTAGGACAAGATAATACCATTTGCTTCCTAAACTACTTCACAGCAATGTCTTGAAGATTAATGAGATAATGGACCAGGTGGTTATAGTACTTGCTGTGGATAATTTGGGTACTTCAGGACTCAGTAAATCCATTAGACCGCTAGGCTACAATTAGTACACCAAAGCAAAATGGCAGATTCAAAAATTTATATGCTGATAATCACATTTTAAAATATCCAGAATGGTGTTTTCTGAAGCATAATTTATGCTTGAAATGACCTTTAATTACTTAACCAAGAACAAAATGATTTTAATCTGTAAGTTTAAACGATAAAGCTCTTCCTTTTAACATTTATCATTAGCATCCAATAAAGAAATAAAAGATACTGTCACTGTCCTTGAGAAGCTTTCAATTTAAGGAGGAAAACACACAAATAAAATTATTTACATGCAATATGACAACACTTTGTAAAAATTCCTAGTACTTGCACTATAAAAATACCTGAACTGGGTACCTAATCCAGAATGGAAATGAGGATGTCAGAGGTGAGTGTCAGAGTAGGCCTTTGGGAAGCAGAGGCACCTGAGCAAACCCACCCTGGAAGGGTGATCGAAAGGGAGGGAGGGACTAGGGGCTAGGCAGAGAGTGCTCTGGGTTACAGTCAACAGATGAGTTTGACCAAGGAAACACAGGGTAGTGTGGAAGCCCTCCAGGGCATGGAAGGGCAGAGCAGGAGGGTTCATGGAGAGGCCAGTCAAGGCACATTGGGAAAAGTTTTATAGTAAGGAACCAAATACATGGGTCTGGGAATCTGGAAAAGATTTACGAGACAAATTTTGGCAGCCAAAAGTAAGAGATTGACATCATCAGCCCAGGAAATGTGCTGGGTCCAGACAACAGAAGACTATTCCAGAAATTCTGACAGCAGGTACAGGTGAAGATGGGACAGGCAAAAGAAACTTGGGAGGAGCAGTCAGGTGTGTGAAGAAAGAATCCCGACAGCAGGTGTCATGAAACCCAAAAAAACAAAAGAGAAGGAGGGAATAACCCACAGTGACAGGTCGAGAAAGAGGAGACTAAAATGCTGCTTGGGTTTTGTCATTTGTGGGGTCTCAAGTGCCTTTGGCAAGAGCAGCTTCTGTGAGATAATGGAAAATAGTGCGAGAAGGCAAGTTCATGCAGACTGTGACTATGGGTTGTAAAGGAAGAAGAGAAAACCATAGCTGATAGGGGCTTGGTGCTGAAGGGTGGTTTTGGTAGCAAAAAAGGGTACAGTTATCATTATTGGAGTTTTTCCTCCTATAGGTGTCATTTAGTTTCACTGAGAGGTCCAGTGTTCACATACTAGGATGAAAGAACCTCTAGGCATAGTGGGATACATTTTTAAAATTCAGAAACAATGGTAAAGATATCAACAAGGAGAGAAGGGATGCATTATAAAAGTAATCATGAGGTATGTGTGAACCAAAGGAAAGGGGTAAGAGAAGGCCCTAAAGATGGGTATAAATACCAAAGAGCTTGTAGGTGGTAGAAGGGAAACTGAGGGAGATTCATTTTCTCATTCTGGTACCATGAAAACTTATTTCTGTTCAAACAGGACACCAAGGTTGGTTTCTGGTTTCCCAAATACTATTATAGCAGAAAGTACTCATCTAAAGTAAGTATAAAAGTTGGTATACCACACACTTGTTTATTTTCAATGATAAAAATGAATCAGTTGTTTAAATTAATTTGGGACCAGCAGATGGTGTAACAGTTAAGTCACTGAACTCCCATGTAGTCTAAGATGGTTCAAGTCCTGGACCCAGCAGATTAAAACTCACATTGGGTGTGTGTCCATGTGTGCCCAAAATTCTGAGAGGAAAATGGAGGATAAGAGACTGTGGGGTGGCCATCCTCCCTGGAAGGTGATTTCTTGCTTTCTGTCTCTGTCTCTCTGGCAAGTGCACGTGCCCTATAGCAATAATCTCTCAAAAAAAAAAAATGAAAATTAACTTAATTTTACCAGAATTAATCCCTTTTTTCTTTATAGATAACCTCTGGCTGTCAATCACTGACAAGTTCAAAACATAGTATGTAATAATAAGGTACCAAGAAAGGTTTATTCGAAAACACAAAATTAAGAGCTGATTTTTAAAATCATGAAATTATGGGGACCAGCAGGTGGCGTAGTGGTTGTGATGCTGGACTCCCACATGGCCAACAGCAGTTTCAGTTCTGGACCCAGTGGCTTGAAACTCACACTGGGCATGTGTGCATGTGTCCAAAATTCCAAGACGAGAATGGAGAAGGGGCTGCTGCATGGTCATCCCACGGGGGAGCAGGGGGTGATTTCTTATTTTCTCTCTCTCTGTCTCCAGTGAGCATGTGCACCCTATAAAAATCTCTCACCTAAAAAAAAAAAAAAAAAAAAAAAAAAAAAAAAGTGGAATCAGCAGATTGCGTAATGGTTACGTCGCTAGACTCTCACATAGTGGACTGTGGTTTGAGTCCCAGACCCAGTGGCTTGAAACTCACTCCAGGTGTTTGTGTGTGTGTGTGTGTGTGTCCAAAATCCTGAGAGGAAAATGGAGGGGAAGGTGCTGCAGCTTGGCTATCTATCCCGCCCCCCCAACAGGTGGAGAGGGCTATTTCTCACTTTCTGCCTCTCCGGCTCTCTGGCAAGCATATGCACCCTATAGCAAAAATCGTTCTCTTAAAAATAAGAATGAAATTATGAATTCTTCATGGAATTTTTAGAAACTTTCAAAGAAAAATAGTGTCTCTACAAAAAAAGTCATATTTCTTCTGATCATATAAAAGAAACCAAGGTAGCATTTGAGCTGTGAAATATTCCTTTCAGGGACTTTGGCTACTGAAGATTTTCTGCTGAGACTCCACTCTCCCGACCCCAATCTGGAGAGTGGAAGAAAAACAGAACTGCAGAGAGACTGTAGATCACCTCTTCCTACATGCCTCTGAATGCTCAGATTGAACATCAAGAAATTAGGAAGAAATGTGTAACCCATCAGGTGGCCAGAAATCACTGCAGAGGTGCAAGAAATAAAAAAAACCAAGAAAATACCTCTCCTCGAAAGGAAAAGAACTCCTCATCACCCACAGATAGTACAATGGAACTCATGGAAATATCAGATAAAGTATTTAGAATATTCATAGTGACAAAGCTAACAGAGATGCAAAAGAAGAGAGACAATGAACTCTAGAAGATGCAGGAGAAACGAGCCAAGGAGTTCCAGGAGGTGAGGAAGTTCTTGCATGATCTGAAAGAGGAAATACAAACCATAAAAAAGAATCAAACAAAACTGTTAAGAGATGAAGGCTGTATTATAGGAAATCAAAATCTCCCCTGAAAGTATTAAAAGCAGATTAGATCATGTAGAAGATCAAATCAAAGATGTATAAGACAGAATCTCTGCCCTAGAAAAATTCACCATGAAGACTGAGAAAATAGCCCCCCCAAAAAGAATAATATATGAGAAATACTACATACCATTAAATATCCAAATATCTGGATATCTTGTATCCCAGAAGGTGAAGAGACTAATAAGGGCACTGATAATCTATTCCATGAAATCCTGGAAGAAAACTTTCCAAACCTAGAGAGACATTCAAAGATCCAGACTTAAGAAATACAAAGGACCCCAAATAGAATCATCCCAAGAAGATCTTCTCCAAGACAGATTATAGCCACAGTGACCAAAATGACAGACAAAGACCAGATATTAAAATTGACAAGAGAGAAACGTCAAGTTACTTTCAAAGGATATCCCATCAGGCTAACAGCGGATCTCTCATTGGAAACAACGAAAGCAAGGAAAGAATGGGAAAATATATTCAGAGTTTTAAGTGAAAAACTATTTCAACCAAGAATACTATACTTGACAAGATTACCCTTCATATGACAAGAAAAGACAAAAATATTATCAGATAAACAAAACCTGAAAGTATTTACCAACATCAGACCAAGCTCTCCAATAAGTTCTGCATGGAGTGTCATACCAGGAAATCTAAATACAGACACACAGAAATAAGAGTTCAAAAACAATCAAGAAAATGGCTAAATTAATGGTAGGGATAAGTTTGGAACTGAATGTTATCTTCCAGAATTTAAATGGAAAGATCGGACTACAACGGAAAATAGATTAAGTACATGAGACTGAACTGGTGAAATAGAATTTTATGACTTTTGACTAAAACATTACTGATTTTCTTCTATGCTTTGTTTTCCAGATTTAAGGATTTTTGTCTTCTTTTGAGCTATTGATAGGTTCATGTACCTACCATTTGACCAGAATCCTAACCTGTTTCCTGGCTTTAAGCCTTAAGCAAATTTCTCTTAACATTTTTTGATTTTGGTTTATTAAAGCTAAACTGCTTGATATATATATATATATACACACACACACACACACACACACACACACACATATATATATATATATATGTATATATATATATATATATATATATTAACAAATATCTATTTAAGAACCACAGTGAGCTATATAGCCTCGGCTAGGTGCTACATTATAGTATATTCATTCTGTCCATGGAGTTTCATGCCTAAAGTCAGATATGTGTCCACAGATGTGTATATGTCAACTAAACTTGCTATTGACAACATTTAGAGTATTTAAGATATTTTGTGAATCAATAAAATGTGAGAAAAGAAAGGAGTGGAAAGCAACTGCAGATGCCAGAGACAGTGTTGGAGGAGTGTGGGAAATAGCAGAAGGTGAGAAATAGGGAATCAAAAAAAAAAAAAAAAAAAAGATATAAGAAACAAGAAATGGAGAAGCATTTGTTGACAATAACATGTATGATTAAGTCAATATACCGTGTATTCTGGGTGAGAAATCACATTTTGTATGCTGTGATGATATTCAGTGAATTAATGTAAAATAAATAAATTTAAAATAAAATTTTTAAAAAAAGGGGGGCCAGCAGGTGGCTTGGTTGTTAAGGGTGCTGGACTCCCACATGACTGACTGTGGTTTGGGTCCCAGACCTGGTGACTTGCTTTCTCACTTTCCCTCTCTCACTCTGTCCCTCTCTGGTCAAATTTAAATAAATAAATAAAGTTAAATAAAATAATTTTTAAAAAGAAAGAAAACAAGGCAACAACTCATAGGAACTGCAATTTATATTTGAGTTGAACATATATGCAAAAGCTAGTTACCAAACCATGCACACCAGATGTTCTATTATAACAGGTTACTAACTACAGTGCTCACTGAAAAACTGACTTGACTCATTTGAAGTTTTCTCTCCTTTCCCAACCTTCTATCTCATCTACCCATACAGACTAATATAGGCCTTTTTAGCCTCTCAAAAAAATCTATCATACACTTGTTACAACACAGGTGGTAGAGTTCCACTACGTGATGTTGGAGCTACAGAAGGCGCAAGGCTGGTTCCCAGACCACCACCACCAGGCATGAGCCTATAATCCTACCTAACTGGGAGGCTGGGGTGGGAGGATTATGACATCACAAGAACCTGTCAAAAATCTTCACCTCAATGTTTCCCTTTCTAGTATTAAAAAAAAAAAAAAAAAGATCACATACCTATGCAAGGGCAGCTACAAGCCATCACTAGAAAGGTATCAAGTAAAACACTTTTCTATACTGAGAGAGTAAATATATGATTTTTAAAATACAGACAAGACCTGGACCTGCCCCATAGCACAACAGTTACATACTATGCATAGAAAGCTGGATCCCACATGGCTGACCATGGTTGTAATTCCAGCCCCAGCAGCTTGAAAAACGCAATGGGTGCATGTGCAAGCATATCCAAAATCCTGATGGGATGGAGAAATGGAAGAAAAAAATTGCGGTATAACCACGCTCCATCAAAGGGCCCACTTACTCTCCCATGCATGGGTGCTCTCTCATGAGCACACAGGCCCTCTGGTGACTAAAAAAGAAGTGGCATCGTGGTTAAGGCACTGGACTCCCACATGGCTGACTGCGATTCAAGTCCCAGACCTGGCAGCTGGAAACTCATGCCAGGATGTATGTGTGCATGCCGGAAGTTCAGAGAGAAGAATGGAGGAAAAGGAGGAAAATGGAGGAAAACTGCAGCGTGGACATCCCCCCTGGGCAGGGGGGTGGAGAGTGTGGTTTCTCCCTTTTTGTCTCTCAGCAAAAAAAAAAAAAAAATCTCTTAAAAAAAAAAAAAGGAAAGAAATAAGACAATAGAGAGTAAATTCATTATGTATTGCTCTAAATCTATAAAAATTATTTTTAAGTGAAAATGAGTAACTATACATATTGTATGCTGGCAACTAAATAAATTTTCAAAGGGATGAGTAAAGTGCTTACATACTCGTGTAAACACACATACAAATATAAATACTTAAAGAATACATCAAGTACTTTTTCTGAGAGAGAGATTTTGGCTATAGGGCACATGAGCTTACCAGAGAGACAGAGATACAGAAAGTGAGAAATCACTCCCCTGGGGTGAGGGGCGGTGGCCATCCTGTAATCCCTTCTCCTCCATTCTCCTCTCAGGATTTTGGGCACACAAGTGCCTGGTGTTTGTCTCAAGCCACCGGGTCCAAGACTTGAGCCACGGTCAACCACATGGGAGTCCAGTGCTTTAACTAGTACACCACCTGCTGGCCCCCAAGCATGTGTTTCAAAAGGTTGCCTGTAGAGCCAGCAAGTGGCATGGCCAATTACATGATCCGCAACCTGGGCTGGTGGCTTGAAAAACAGGCTGAGCACATAAGCGTGCATGCGTGCCCAAAATGTTGAGAAGAGACAGAGAAAGGATTGTGGTGTGAGCATTTCCCCAGAGGGGTGATTTCTCCTTTTCTTTTCCCTCTATCTCTTTCTCTCTGTCTCCAGTAAGCATACTTGCCTTATAGCAAACAAACAAACAAACAAAACTTAAAATAAACAAAAGTTGTTCATGGTCACAATAATTCTTTAGCCTTATACATAAAGGGTGTGACAGATTTAAGAGCTATTAAAACAAGAAGTTTTCTCCCTTCCATGCAGAAAGAAGTCAGGAGACAAGAGAAGGATTGAAGACTCTGGAATATACTCTAGAATATGTCTTCCAGAGTCTCTGATGAGTGCCATCCCCTGCCCCACCATAAACCAGGAGCTGTACCTTCAGATCACACTACGCCAACCCCAACTCACTCTTTCTGTGGGAAGTACAAGACAAGGAAGGTCTCTACTTGTAAGGGAAAGAGGGACCCAGTGAATGGCTCTCTATCTCCACAAGCCCCTGACCTACACTGAAGAGGAAAACTCATGCCCTGCCAGGCAGGAGGAAGGCAGACAGTCAGGCAAACACCCTTTCTCCATCTCTGCCCCACTGAGTCCATACGTGCCCCAAACACCACAACAGGCGTCGTTAACTACTAGTCCCTGAGGACATGGGTTTCAAATAAGGAAATTTACCCTCTTGAGGACTATAGATTTTGAGAGGAAGTGTTAGTCTTCTGATATGTTTAGTTTCACCAGAAAGGAAAACTTACTGTTGATGTGATCGATGTAGTAGACACCAATCTGAGGGTCAAACCCTGCTTCCCATCCCCACGGCAGCTCATCCCCAACACAGTCAGCAAACGACAAGGGCTTCGTTAACCTATAGCAAACCAGAATAAATACATGGTGATTTTTTGACATCAAACCACATAGGTTGAATTTTAGCACACTAACCGCAAGATATCTGTCCAGGTTGCATTTCCTTCTTGCTCTTGATTGTTTTCAGAGATTGCACTACTGAGTTTGAAATCTTAAAGAAAAACAGGATAATATACAGAGGTGAATTCCCCCCAAAAAAGGAAAATAAGTCATAATACCCTTTTGAAATAAATAAAGCCAACTTAAACCCAGGAGAACTCTAAGCCAAGAGTGAGGATGGGGTCTATCTCTAGTGCTGTAACAAAACAGCTATTCCATTCGATCAGTCCCAGGGTTCAAATAATGGCATCATGATCGTCCCAGAGAGACCTCTAAGAGAGAACATGCATCAGGCTACACTAATTTCAGATTTAGATGCTTTTACAATAAATTAAATACTCAACTGTGAGTTTTTGAACAGGACAAACTATTTTTTAAGTATCTTGTACATACCAGTCATTCAACAAAATTTAAATAAAACAAAACACATAAAGTAATCACATATTAATGTTAGCTCACCTTTTGAAATTGCCTTATATCAATACTTTCTCAGACTACTTTCTCTTTAAAATTAATGTGAAACTAGTTTCCTAGGAGAAGTATAGGTCTTGGACTTAATTACAAGTTAACCTTTTTTCTCTCACTTCCTTCCTTTTTGCTTTTGAGACTTCCCTTGGTTGTTAGAACCACCATGGGCTAATAACACCACAGAATGCCTTAGGACAGCCCTCATCAGTCAACATTATCTTCTAATTTAATATACTGGCACGCGTGTATGATTCTCACATACAAAATCTCCTGCAACTCCTTACATCCATGCAAATGAATATCAAAGATCTCATAGCTCACTGAATAAAAAGGTCATTGCCAAAATCATGTCATTCATCAGAAAAACAAAATACATTAGCTACCCTTCAAAGTGCTAAAGAGAAGGACACGAAAAGCAAGAGAATCCTTTCTTTCCAGACCTGGCCTATAACAGCCCTCCAAGGACAAGAAATACCAGTGGATGAAAGGAAGGATTAGAAGGGTTTCCTTTCCTCTCAACCTTCCTAGAGCATGTAATTTCCTTCTGCAGATGGCTTCAGGGACACTGGACTTCAAAATCAGCTCAGCTGACAGAAGCAATAATCAGGGCAACAAATTCTGCCACTGGCTCATTCCGAGACCAATTATGGGGAGTCTTTTTACTTTAGTTTCCTTCTTTTAATTGCTGTTTCATACCCCCATATGCAGTTCCTACAATCAAACTATCTCCTAAGATCAATGTGAAGATAAGAAGGAATTGACTTGGAACACTATCTAGTCAGTAAAAGGTAGTGGGGGCCAAATGATGGTACAGCTGTGACACAATGCTCTGCAATACTGAGCCTGCATGGGAGAGTCTTCGGTTCACATCCTGGGCTTCCCTGTGTATGCTGAGTGTGCACACCCAGGGTCTGGATGGGCTGGGAGTGGACTGTGGCATCCAAGGCCCTGTTGGGGGTCTTTAGCTCACTCTCTCTCTCTCTAACTGAAGAAACAAATAAAATTGTTGAATTTTAAATTCAAATTTTTGAATGAATGTTAGTGATTAGTAACATAATCACATGCAAATTCTCTTTTATTCTTCAGTGGAACCAAGTCAGGCAACATAGTATAGAACAAAGTTTATCAGAGTACGAGCTCCAGACAGCAGCATCAACACCTAGGACCTGATTAGATAGGCAAATCCTTGGACCATATTGTAGACCTACAATATCAGAAACTCTAGGGCCTAGCAATGCTCTCTGGAAAATTCTGCCACACACTAAAGTTTGGGAACCACTGGCTTAGAAGTTAAGAGCTTAAAATTTAGCAGAGAGATGTGAGTTCAAATCTTCGTTCTGCTATTTACTCACTGTACAGCCTAAGGCAAAGTATTAGCCTTAAAAGACCAGCTTCCAAATTTATTTATTTATTTATTTGTTTATTTATTTATTTATTTATTGGAGATTGTGATGTGGCTTGGGGGGTGATTTCTCACCTTCTATTTCTCTGGCAAGCACACACGCTGATAGCAAAAATCTCTCTATTAAAAAAAAAAAGTAGTAACAAAAGCTTCATATGTACTATAAGTTATGGTAACTTACTTATATTTGGAAAGAATCCAGTTTTATCCCATGAATTGTTCACAAATAATAAGAGTTTAGTTAACTGCCATTGCTCTAAGACTAGAATTACATTTGTTAAGTATATTCTGTGAAAAATTCACGTTTTTATTCCTGACGATTTCTTTGCAGATTTACTTTGAAAATCAGTTTAATGCTATTTTATTGTGTGTATCTGTATACATATTTTTCTATGTCCTCTATCAAAAAGCAAAATCATTACTTACTAAAATTTTGATTGAATTATTATCAAAATTACAAAATACAAGTAGAATAACATCCTCACGTACCAAACAGAATCAAGCACCCAATTATAACTTATCCTGGTAAAGGGAAAATATTACTAAGTTATAATAAGAAGTAACACAAAATGAAGTAACAGATGTATTCTAAAATTAGAAACATGAATTAGAAACACAGTGAACAGAAATGTTAATTAACTTCTGAATGTCTTCTTCTTGTCTTACACAAGGAAATCTCTGAAGCATTCAATCTTTTTTTTTCTGATGGTAAAGAAAAAGAAATAGATGGGATTTGTCTTTTGTTAGCTCCCCCACAAAGAAGCAACATTATGCAAAAAGCCTGAAATCAACAAGTCTTTATGCTTAATCAGAAGTTACTCTTTGCTTTAAAAAGTCTTCTATGCAAGGTACCTAATGGGATAAAAATGGTAATTTACTACAGCACTTTGCCAAAGTTTACACACAAAATTTGAACTTTGCATGGTATTTCCTCTCCTTCCTGGCATTATATCATTCTTTCACGGTCTCTAAGTACTTACTGTCAAGTCACAGAAACCTGCCCAATAACATGAGAGCCTACTCATAGACATATCTATTCTTCTTCATTATACGATGCTGAACACTGTGTGTGCACAAGCACAATCCCAGGAAAAAACCGAGCTTGTACTAAGTGCGCTAAATGAAAAAGCACTCGACAAAGAAAACCATTTTCAGGTTAATAAAACTCTTACCACAACCCAATGCCTCCCAAATGGATCGCTTAGCAGCGATGTTAGAGGTCTTAGCAGTGATTTTTTACTTTGCAGCATCTGTTGCCCTCATTGTTTAGCTAACTCGGAGCAAAACTTGTAATTATCGACTGCTTATGCTTACTCCAGCACCTGCCCACACAAACACTACAGAATTGCTCAGAGAACAGGGAAGGAGCAGTTCACAATCTGAGGTTGTGGTTGTTTTTGTTTCCTTGAAAGAGACAGAGAGAGGCGAAGATGAGAAATCACTGTCCAGAGGAATGGCCTGCCACAATCTCTTCTCCTGGGATTTTGAACACCCACGCACACACACCCAGCATGGTTTTCGAGCTGCCAGGTCTGGGACTCAAACCTTGGGCAGCCACATGGGAATCTAGCACCTTAACCATCCTACCACCTGCTGACCCTATAATCTGAATTTTAAAGTGAAGTTAAAATACTAGAAATCTTTCTATAGTTGTAAAAGTACTTTCATTTTTAATGACACTGATTAGCCCCTCAAAGCAACTTTAATTTGTTTCTACCACTACTTTAGGGAAAGACCACAAGGGGAAAGGGAGGGGAATAGGAGTTTAGGAAGAGAAGGTTTTAAGAGCAATTACACAAACTACTTCAGAGAAAGGCAACAAGGTTGGTTAGTTCTGTGTCTTTGAGAAAATTAGCTTGAGTTTCCAGAAAATAAAAAGGCATGAGAACGAGTCATAATGAGGAGAATCAGCTCTAAGCTCGCTCTTACCTAAAAGCAAGGGAACAGGCTGATCCACATTTCAAGGCACCACTCTACCCTCACCCCAATATTCTATGCTTCCTTCCAATGAGCACTTTTTTATAATAATTATGTTTATGATCAAACATAATTTACATTATTGTTTATTAGAACAGACCAATATTTTCATGATCAGTTTACAAAACACTGATTTTTTTGAAAGAGAAAAAAAGCTACTTTTCTTGATTGTCCATCGTATGTCAAGAATTATGCAAAGTGTTTTCATGTTATCTCATTTAATCCTAGGGATCCTTTGGGAGAGGTATTCCTGCTCCTACATTACTTAAAAGTTTATTTACTTCTTTCACGACAGAGACAGACAGAAAGGTACCCCCACATGGCTCCCATACTGCAATCTGCCTCCAGTCTCAGCTCACCTGGGTCACAGGTATGTGTGTATGCTCCTGGCATGCACATAATCCATGCTGACTGAATGGATGAAGCCGAGGAAGACAGAAATAAAAACCATTGGGACTAGCAGTTGACGTAATGGCTATGTCGTTGGACTCCCATGTAGTCAACCGCAGTTCGAGTCCCAGACCCGGTGGCTTAAACTCACACTGCGTGCATGTGCGTGTGTGCCCAAGATCCCGAGAGGAGAATGGAGGAGAAGGGATTGTGGCAGCCATCCCCCCGGGGAGTGATTTCTCGCTTTCTGTCTCTCTGTCTCTCTCTGTCTTTCTGGCGAGCACACATGCCCTATAGCAAAAAAAAAAAAAAAAAAAAAAAAAAGAAAGTAAAACTAATTATAATTTATTATTTTTAAAAAGAATTATTTATTTTATTTGTGTTATTATTTTTAGTTTGACCAGAGGGAAAGAGAGAAAGGGAAAGTGAGAAAGCAAGTCACCAGGTCCGGGACTCAAACTGTGGTTGGCCATATGGGAGTCCAGCACCTTAACAACTGTGCCACTTGCCGGCCCCAGATAAAACTTATTATTTTTTAAATTTTCAATTCATGGGGCCAGATGGTAGCACAGCAGCAGTGCAACAGAATCCACGTGGGGAAGTCCCCATTTGTGTTCTGCAGCTTCCCTCTGCACACATGGTACCCAAGTCCTGGCTGGCCGAGGCTGGGGTGGCACACGGCCTGTTGAGGGTGCCTCCCCCCCCCCCCCCCCCCCCCCAGCTAATGCAGTGCACAGTGAATGCATTCTCGTTATAAAGAATATATAAAATAATAGGGCCGACATTAGTTTTTTTCTACCTCATGAAAGAAATATATAAACAAAATTTTTTTCAATTTACTCAAATGTAATGGTAAAAGCATTTATTCAAATAACAATATGAATACTGGTATTAACGTGAGAGTTGATAAATATGTTTCCTGACAATGAGATGGGAGAGGACAGACTCTTTCAATGCAGCATCAAAATATTTGGTCCTGTGACTTATTTTTATTTATTACAACTATATATTATACTCAATAACTTAATAGAAAATAGGTTCTTAGTTACATACGTGTAACAGAATTTACCTCAGGTGTTTCAATAATTTAACAAGTTTTAAAAAAATATATTTTTACTCCACAAAAGAAAACAGAGTGGTCAAGCAAACACTTTAACTTAAACCTCTTTTCTCTCTTAAGTGCCAAGAAATGTTTGCTTGTCGGATTATTTAGTTTTGAAAAATAGTTTGAGAATTTAAGTGGCTGCAATGGCAAAGAAGTGAGGAATGTTTGAGGGAGGAAGAGGACTTAAAGGATTATTGTCCAAACAAATAAACAAAAATCCACCAAAGCTGCCTCATTCCCCCACCGCCCAGTCGTTTCCATCGCAATTATTCAGACAGGAGGAAGTTCAGTACTCACTGGGAGGACGCCTCCCATCAGAACAGAGAACTGACACATGGCACGTCCCTCTGGATGGACAGAACCATGCTAGACTCAACCTCCCTCTTAAAGAAGTTAGTTAAGGGACCAGCAGTTAGTGTAATGGCTATGTCACTGGACTCCCATGTAGCGGACCATAGTTCGAGTCCGGGACCTGGTGGCTTAAATTCACACTGGGCACATGTGTGTGCGTGCCCAAGATCCCAAGAGGAAAATGAAGGAGAAGGGATTGTGGCATGGCCATCGCCCCCAGCTTGGGAGTGATTTCTCGCTTTCTGTCTGTCTTTCTCTGTCTTTCTGGTGAGCACACATGCCCTATAGCAAAAACTTCTTCAAAAAAAAAAAAAACCCAAGAGGTTAATTAAATGATTTAAATGAACTTAAAATTACTTTCAACAAAATGTAAGGCATTGGAAGGATTTTTTTTTAATTCCTATAATCTCAACGACCTAAGAATAATCCTAATTTAAAAAGTAGTATGTTTCAATCGAGGCTATTCATTTAAAAATAAACATATACCTACATATACTTAATAGTTGTTATATTTACATACTACTTAATATGCACATTTTTACAAAATTGGTATCAAACTAAATAAACCACACATACAGTTTTGAGCCTTGTCTTTAAAAATACACAATTTAGGGACCAGCAGTTAGCGTAATGGCTATGTCGCTGGACTCCCACGTAGTCGACCGCGGTTCGCATCCTGGACCCTGTGGCTTAAACTCACGCTGGGCGCGTGTGCGTGCGTGCCCAAGATCCCGAGAGGAGAATGGAGGAGAAGGGATTGCGGCGTGGCCATCCCCCCTGGGGGGTGATTTCTCACTTTCTATCTCTCCGTCTCTCTCTCTGTCTGGCGAGCACACGCGCCCTATAGCAAAAACCTCTCCAAAAAAAAAAAAAATACACAATTTACAGTTAATGCAGTCTCAGTATGTAGAATATATAAAATGATAAGACAATTATTACTAAAGTCCTCCCTTTCCTACAGAGTGGTATCTATTCTAATGTTGGTACTTTTCTGCCCATCTATAAATTTATATACTTTTATATGCTGTGTGAATTTTCGATGACTTTAATCAGTATAATATATGTTGGAAATCTTTCTGTGTTTTTAGTTTTTTGGTTTGCTTGTTTGTCTGTTTTGCCAGAGACAGAGGGAAAGTGAGAAATCACCCCCAAGCGGGGATGGCCAGGCTGCAATCCCTTCTACTCCATTCTCTTCTTGGGATTCTGGGCACACACGCACATAAACCTAGCATGAGTTGTAGGCCACCAAGTCTGAGACTCAAACTGGGGTCAGCCATGTGGGAGTCCAGCACTCCAACCATCACGCCACCTGCTGGCCCTATGTCAGTGGTTTAATATCTATGTACACTGAGGTTACACTTCATTATTTAACTAAATCGTCAATTGACAGACATTAGTTTCTACTTTCTTTCTAATCTTTTTTTTTTAATTGCCAGAGGGCATGTGTGCATACACTTGGGATGGGGAGGAACATACCCCCTTAGAGAGTGGTCATGCTATAATCCTCTTTCCTACATTTCTCTAGTCAGTCAGGATTTGAGGCATGCACCTGGCATGTTTTTCAAGCTACCATGCTGGCATGTGAACAGCGGCTGGCCCTGTGGGAGCCAGGTCCCAAAGCACAGTGCTTAATCTCTGCACCACAGGGTTTGCCCAGCTTCCACTTACTTTAAGGGAAACCAGTGCTTTGGGGCCAAGCAGTGGTGTGGCGGTTCAGGTAGGCGCTGGACTCTCACATGGCTGACCTTAGTTCAAGTCTCGGACCTAGAGACTTGAAAATCATGCTGGGCGAGCGTGCTCAAAATCCCAGGAGGAGAATGGAGAAGGGACTGTGATTTGGCCATGCTCCCTGAGGGGTGATTTCTCACTTTCCTTGTCACTGTCTCTCTCCAGCAAGCACATGCACCGTATGTCAAAAAACTAAAAAAATAAGTAAGAGAGAGAGAGAGACAAAAAATCAACACATGCTTGTAAACATTTACAGCTGTGCTTGACAGACGTGCTTACCACTAAATCCGAGTACTCAAGGAATATACACAATCTTTAAATTATAAAATGTCAGTATGCATTAGAGAAGCATTAAACACATAATAGCATTTAAATGTTTTCATTCTGATAGGCAGTCTTCACATGGACGTTACCAAGCCCCTTCATTCCCACATCCCACCATATTGTTTTGGGGGGGGGGGAACTTCTTTACATGTTTATTTTCTTCTGTGAATCGGCCTTTTTAAATTATGCTGTTTGTCCTTGTTGATCTGTGTACCTGTTAATACACTTTGGATATTAATCCCTCGTCAAGTTGCAAATATATTTTTTCTGGACTTTTCTTACCCATTAACTTTTGTTTATGATGAGTAAAAGACTATTTAAAAGTTAGAAAAGGAGATAACTAGGTTAGGGGACAGAAGCTCTTCCTTATACTAAAATTGGTTCCAGGTAAATCAAAGAGTTACATATGAAAATGAAAGTGACTAAAATATGAAACCTACTGGGGCGAAAAAGAAAAAGAATGTTCAAGAGATCTCTAAAGTTTCTGAGTTCCATTCCTTAACTCAGTGTTTCAAATGACAGTTCATCAAATTATAGGCCATTCAAAATAAATACAATGAAAACAAAATCCTATAAAATTGTAGCGGAATTGCTAGCCAAGGCTTTGAGCTTGAGGCTTTGCTCTTTGTTCTATTAAAAGGGCAATTAATAGGAACCAACAAGTAATGTGGTGGTTAAGGCGATGTACACTCCCACGTGGCTGACAACAGTTCAAGTCCCAGTCCTGGTGGCTTGCTTTCTCACTTTCCCAATCCTTGTGTGTGTGTGTGTGTGTGTGTGTGTGTGGTCAAATTAAAATAAATGAATGAATAAATGAAATTAAATAAATAATTATTTCAAATAAATAAGTAAATAAGGGGCAATTATTAAGTACAAGGAGACTTCAAAAAGCTCCAAGGGAAATGAAATTGAACTATGAGTTTATTTTAGTGCATCAAAAAAAAAAAAAAATGAAACCCATGCATACTTTTCTCATAATACATATTTTTCGCACAATTTTCGAAGATACCTCGTATTAGGAAGCTCTTAAAGACTTACTAGCAGCAAAAACATTTTCTCTTTGATGTCATAAGAAGTAGAAAGGAGGCAGAAAGGGGAAAAAGTGTATGGCTAAAAATTGCTTAATGTGAATTTCCCTGTTTCACCTTGGGAAACGTGGTCCGATGGACAAACTAATTTAGGAAGGGGGGCCTAACGGTGCGCTGAATGGAACACAGCACTGGTTCTGAGGGCAGTCCCCAAAGCAGCAGCACCAACATCGCCTGGTAACTTGTTAAAATTATCCAGTTTCTTCCTCAGAACTACTAAACTGGACACGGGGTGGAGCCCGCCGTCCGTTTCAACAAACCCTCCAGACTCTGCTGCCCTTCCACTCTGATGTCTGCCATGGTGCAAGAGGCGCTGGGCTGGAGAGAGGTGAAAACGGAGCTCCCTCTCCTGCTTCACCTCGAGGGTAGTGAGGGGCTGCTACTGTGGAGGAGAAAGGTACCCAACACAGTGGGGTGAGGAGGGCTTATGCAAAAGGAAGTCATGGGATTTGAGGAGGCCTAGTTGGTACCAGCAGGGAGAAGGCTCCTAACAAAAGTAGAGCTCCAGGGAGAGTAATGGTTATGTCACTGGATTCCCGCATAGGTGACTGCGGTTCAAGTCCCGGAGCCAGCGGATTAAGACACACTGGGTGTGTGTGTGTGTGTGTGTGTGTGTGTGTGTGTGCCCAAAATCCTGAGAGGAGAAGGGATTGTAGTATGGCCATCCTCTCCCCTCTACCTCCCAGGGGGAGGGTGTGATTTCTCACACAGACATTTCATTCATTCACTTATCAGGTCATCAAGTAGTTCCTGAATTCCTCTCTCAGGTGCTAGGATATGCAGGAAGTAAGTATGCTTCCAGTTCTCTGACATTTTTTCACACCGATGACTGTCCTCTACGATGACTGTCCTCTACGTGGTAAGCCGGTCTTAGTAGAAAAGGTTTCCACTCTGGCACCTGTATGCTTGCTTTAGAAACAAATCAACTTTGAATATGCTTCCTTGCTTACCAACAGAAAATCTGCAGCGAACACCAGTGTTTTAGATACTGAAAGCAGGTGGGAGTTCAGTGGAATACAAAAGGAGTCCTTGCAACAGCACGTGTTAGAAGGCCTGAACTAAGGTACCCACCGGTCTGTGTTAGAGACCTGGAGGCTGGGGCTGGACAGTGACACTCTGCAAGGCTGACCCACGTGGGAGGGCTCCAAGTCTGCATCCAGAGGCCTCCCTGAGTACATCAGGCACACTCGTGCCCACAACCCAGGACGGGCTGAAGCTGGCGTCAATTGTAATGTCAAGACCCTTTTGAAGTATGTATCGCTCCTTCTCTCACTTGCTCACAGAAGAAAGGGAAGTAAACACACTTTTTTAAAAAGTGGCTAAGACTACATATTTATTAAAAGGGAAGTCATCTTCAGAAGTAAGGAAACACAGCTGGGTTCCTCATCTGTAGTCTCCTCTCCAACTCTAAGTCCATACTAGCCCCTGATGTCCTCTCAACCACCCTGACCACGGGAAAGCTTCCTATGCTAGGCAATTATCAGTTAATAATCCCAAACTCAGCTATTTTTTTGAGGTTTTTCTTATTGGGCATGTGCGCTCGCCAGAAAGACAGAGAGAGACAGAGAGATAGAAAGCGAGAAATCACCCCCCGGGGAGGTGGCCACGCTGCAATCCCTTCTCCTCCATTCTCCTCTCGGGATCTTGGGCACACACGCACACGTGCCCAGTGGGAGTTTAAGCCACCGGGTCTGGGACTCGAACCACGGTCGACTACATGGGAGTCCAGTGACATAGCCATTATGCTAACTGCTGGTCCCTCCAAACTCAGCTTTTGAAAAATGTTTTCAGTATTTCATGGAAGAAAGAGAAAGAAGTATCCTTGACATAGTCTCACACCTTCCTCAAGCTATCCCAGCCAGCCAGGATCCCGGAGTGAACAGGTCATTTCAGAAAGCAAACCCCAATCTCCATAAGGCTTCCAGCATCAGCGCTGCAGGGTGATACATCATCACCACACCCCCGACAGCTGGTCCCAAACCCAGCTCTTTTTTTCCTAAATAATATCACTGAAGCTTAATTCATATGCCATAAAATGTTCCCATTAGTGTAATAACTATGTCGCTGGACTCCCATGTAGTCAACTGCAGTTCGAGTCGCGGACCCGGTGGCTTAAACTCATGCTGGGCGCATGTGCATGTGTGCCCAAGATCCCAAGAGGAGAATGGAGAAGGGATTGTGGCGTGGCCATTCCCCCTTGGGGGTGATTTCTCGCTTTCTGTCTCTCTGCCTATCTCTGTCTCTCTGGCAATCGCACACACCCTATAGCAAAAACCTCTCAAAAAAAAAATTCCCATTTTAAGTGTCCAAAATGTTATTTTTTTTTTCTCTTTTTTTTTTTTTTTGGAGAGGTTTTTGCTATAGGGCGCGTGCGCTCGCCAGACAGACAGAGAGAGACAGAGAGATAGAAAGCAGGAAATCACCCCCCAGGGGGGATGGCCACGCCGCAATCCCTTCTCCTCCATTCTCCTCTCGGGATCTTGGGCACGCACGCACACGCGCCCGGCGTGAGTTTAAGCCGCCGGGTCCGGGACTCAAACCGCGGTCGACTACGTGGGAGTCCAGCGACATAGCCATTACGCTAACTGCTGGTCCCCCAAAATGGTATTTTTTAATAAATTTATACAGTTAAAACCAATACACAGTCTAAATATAGCATATTTCCACCCCCAAAAAAGACCCCTTGTATTTATCTGCAGTCATTCCCTATCCATACCCCCTTCCCCAGACAATCATGACTTTACTTTCTGACTCTATATTTACCTCTTCTGGAATTTCATTGGCCGTGGAATCTATCTTTTGTGGTTTCTGCTATCTGGATTATTTCATTTAGTGTAATGTTTTTCAGATATATCATGCTGTTACCTGCATTAAGAACTCAGTCCTGGGGCCAGGAGGTGGTGCGGTAATAAAGGCACTGAACTCCCACATGATCAACCGCGGTTCAAGTCTCAGACCTGGCAATTTGCTTTCTCACTTACCCTTTCTCTCTCTGGTCCAATTTTTAAAAAGTAATAACAACATTGGAATTAAATAAATAAATAATTCTTTTTGGGGAAAAAGAAAAAAGAAAAAAGAACCCATTCTTTTTTTTGTTGAAGAGTATTCCACTGCATGAGTATACCGCCTTTTGTTTAACCACTCACCAGTTTACAGCATTTGGATTGTTTTCACTCCTACTTATTACGAATAATACTGCTATGAACATTTGCACCCTAGTCTGTTTTTTTTTTTTTTTTTTTTAATTCATTTATTTCTTCTATAAGCAAGAGAGATACAGAAAAAAGAGACAGAGAAAGACAGCAGCCCCAACAGAACCTTGTTAAGGCAATCTACCTGCAGCCAGCCCCAGATCATAGGCACATACCTGCCTGGTCTACTCAGGGGAATCTTGAGGCTTAAACCACAAACCTTCCCGCCTGGGACTGCATTGTGCAGGGTCTGAGTTTTACCACTATGTGACCAGACATCTGGCTCTCCAGAGAACAGTTAGACTTCAAGCTTGGTGGAGAGGCCAGATCTCATGACATGGTTGACAGGAATTACTGGCATAGTGTTCTTACAATAGTACATATGAGAGAAGAAAAAATAATCAACTAATACCAATAAGATACCCTCATTAACGCTAGGAAATCATGACACCAGACAGTGGAGGGTGGACACGCTATACTGCTTCTCAACTCAGAAGCAGGGCGTGGACACTGCGGGCACTTATAACAACTACTGAAAAATCTACCAAAAACAAGGTCAAGGAAGCCAAGAAAATAAGTCAGCCTGAGAGCAAAAAAACACTTTTAGGGGCCAGCAGATGGTATGATGTTTAAGGCACTGGACTCCCATGTGGCCAATCATGGTTCAAGCCTTGAACCATGTCAGGTGTGTGTGCGTGCATGTCCAAAATCCTGAAAGGAGAATGGAGGAGAAGGGATTGTGGCATGGCCATCCCTCCTGAGCAGTGACTTCTCACTTTCCCTCCGTCTCTCTCTGGTGGCCCACATGCCCTATGACAAAAACCAACCATCAGCCAACCAACCAACCAATTAAACAAATAAATAAATAATAAACATTATTTATAAATAAATAAACAAACAAATAAAGAAATCCCACTTTTGAACACGCAGTTCCCTCTGCCTGGGACATCTTTTCTCCTTCCACTTTTCCACCATTCTGCCCCTTGCTCAGTTTTATCCTTTAAGATTTGATTTCCCTAAAAATTCATTCGAACCTCATTTGTTCTGGGAAGACGACCTGTTCCCTGGGCCGTCACTATTTAGTCACCCTGTACACTCTGGTTTTGGAAGTATTTTCCCTTTCCAGTATTTCACACGGTTTCCATTTTCCAGTCTGTCTGTTCAGTTCACCGAGTTTCTACTGGTTTCTAAATTCTCTCTGCCGAGCACATGGCCGAGGACGTGCTGCTCGATGGTGTTTACTAGAGAAAACGGCGAGGGAGTGACTTCTGGCCGATGTGTCCATGCAGAGCCAGACTCATCAGAGACAGTCTCTACCCGCTAATTCCACAGGGATGTCTGATGGCCACAATCAAATATAACCCATAAAACACAACTCTTGATTTCCCCCTGCATAATAATCACTTCCCCCCGTTCCATTCCTCCCCGCAAATGACCCCATCTTAGAAAACAGCACCACTGTCAACCCAGATGTTCGAGTCACGACCCAGGAGGCAGTCAGCATGCAGGCCTCCTCTCCGGCATCCTTTTTGATCCATCAAAGTCCTGCTGGCTCACCCACTGCAGCGTGGCCCCAGTCCACACAGCTTCCCTCCTCCCCTGCCGCCTCTCTAATCCAGCTGCTGTCAGCACATACGCCTGGACTGGGGTGCCACTCGAACTTCCCAACTGGCTGCTCTTCTGTTGCCATTCTCATCCCTCCACCACCCGTTCATTATACAACAGCTGGTGAGCTTTACAGAATAGTTTTACTTTAATTGCTCTTTTTCTATGAAATGTTAAGAAATACATAAATACATCAGAAAATACTGAAATACTGCAGATAATGCTGCAGTCTCTTTGATCACTGGCTCTTATCCTCGTTCCCACATTCCTCTGCTCTGAAGTATTCACTACTACTGGGGCCAACAGGTAGCATGGAGGTTAAGGTGGCTGGCTCCCACACGGGTGACTACAGGGTTTAAGTCGCAGATCCAGCATCACGAAGTGTATGCCAGACACATGTGCATACACGGAGGAGAACGGAGGGGAAGGGACTGTAGTGTGGCCATTCCCCCTGGGGGAGGTGCTATCTCACTTTCTCTCTCTCCCTCTCTCTCTCTTGCTCTCTATCTGATCAGCGCACACGCCCTATAGAAAAAAACGTATTCACTGCTACCTATGCGGTCTGGGTCCTTATAAACCATTCCCTACATACAGCCTGCCAAGTACATGGTATTTTATTTAAGGTTTTTGCCATAAGGTGTGTGAGCTCGCTGGAGAGAGACAGAGAAACAATGAGAGGGAGATAGAAAAATCACTTTCCAGGAGGGATGGCCATGCACAGTCCCTTTTCCTCCATTCTTCTCCTGGGATTTTGGGCATGCATACACACGCACCTGGCATAATTCCCAAGCCACCATGTCCAGGATTCAAACAGGGTCAGCCATCGGAGTCTGGTGCTTTAACCACTACACCGCCCGCTCGCCCCCATGGTATGCTTTTAATACAACTAATATACCATGTGTATCATTCTGCCGTTTACTTTTCTCACTCAACAATGTAAGTTGGCTCAGCCTAGGGGTGCAGTCTCTAGGGTGCTGCACTGCAGTCCTGGAAGCTCCAAGTCTGCCTGCAGGCTGATACCTGGGCTGGCCTTAAAACACACAGGGCACGTGCACGTGTGCTCAGGTCCCGCTGAGCTGGAGGGCTGGGGGAAGGAGAGCACAGCCTGACAAGACCTTGTCTCGAGAAGCACTTTTTCTGTCCCTTTCTCATGCATACACATAAACCAGCATTTTTTCAAAAATATGTACTACATATGTGTGTGTATGTGTATATAAAAATAACTTGAAAAACATCTCACGTGACTACCTCTTTTTTTTATAGTAGGTTTAGATCACAGCTTAGCCTTTTCGCTACAGTCTTGTACTGACAAGCATCTTAATGCTGCCATAACATCCATGAATAAGCCCCAGGCTAGATATTGACAAGTACTTTGCTTGGGCACGAGTTTATAAAGTTAACCTCAGAAAGTGCCACACAGCAATACACATGCACGGAAGATGGCAGCTCCTGCAGCCAGGCGAGCTGGGGCCAAGGTGCCTGGCGGGGAACGCTTCTGCAAGCCTGAAGCCCGCTGCTCCTACGGGGCGTACTCGACTACGTCATGCCAGCAGGTCCCCCGTTTAGGAGCACAGCTGTTGTCAACGGGGAGTTGTAAGAACTAAGCCTTGACAGCCTGTGGGGAATATCTATCTGGAGCTTCACTTCTACGCTCTGGTTTCTGTTTTCGTAGACGACAGCTATCGTTACATTCAGAGACTAAGCAAATGCATTTCATAATGTTCGCAGTGTGAAGCTGGTGTTTGGGTAGCTCTCCGCTATGTCAATCCTGCCTGGATAAATGCCGAGAGAGTGTGTCGATTTGGCCACACGAACACTGCATTCCTGCCAAACTTTACCTAAAGAAACTTCCTGATCCATAGTGATGCCGTTAGCAGAGCCTGGCCTTCCACTGACACCTCTTCACAATTGACCTAAAGGGTGTTATCTAATCCAGCATTTGACTCCAGTGAGATTCCTGGGCCCAAGTGGGGAAAGAAACACTAAGAACAGTCCTAGAATGTGAAGACCATGGAGACATCTAACCAGATTCCCACACAATTAAACCAAGCCTGAGTGTTTTCAGGGAAAGCTTCCAGAAGGTAAATGAGTTAGGCCATTTTGGTGCACCTGCAGCTTCTCATGCCAGAGAAAAGCACTCTTAACATTTCAAATATGACTGTTTACAGACCTGTGAAAAGTTTATGACTACATTCATAAATGTTACTTACGGGTTTTTTTAGGAACATCAGCTATGGCTTTTAAAACTTAGACTTAAGACTGGAATATGGTCAGCTTCTACAGAATGTTTGTTCACATATCTTACACACATAATGTCTTTGTTGAGAAGAAATAGCCTTCTTACTTAGCCTTTTTTGAACCTTGGCAAACACCAAATGAATACAACAAACTTTAAAGCTGTGGTCCTCAGCCTTCTCGGCACCAGGGGCCAGCCCTGCTGAAGGCAATCCCTCCACAGATGGGGGTGGTGGGGTGTTGGTCCTGGGATGGCCCAAGTGCACCACATATGCTGTGCACCCATCCCCACTACTACCACACTACACTATACAGTGACACAATCATACAACGGTGGGGTTCCCACTCCCTTGGGAATCTGGTCTGTTGCTAATCTGACAGGAGGTGAAGCCCAGGCAGCAATGACAGTGATGGGGAGTGGCTGCAAACACAGGTGAAGCCTCCTTTGCTCACCCACCTATGCCGCATGGCCCGGTGGACCAGCACCAGTCTGAGGCTCGGTTCCCAACAGGCCACAGACCAGCATACCAGTCTGTATGGTCAGAGGATTGGGGACCTCTGATTTAAAGCTTCTGGCCAAGGGTCCTACAATTTCCTTCTTCAACTTCTTTGTATTCAATTTTTTTATTCTTGGAAAGGGTTTTGTTTTTGTTTTTGTTTTTCTTATAGGGTGCATGTGCTCACCAGAAAGAGACAGAGAAACAGAAAGCGAGAAATCACCCCCCCAGGGAGGATGGCCACACTGCAATCCCTTCTCCTCCATTCTCCTCTCAGAATCTTGGGCATGCACGCACACACGCCTGGCCTGAGTTTAAGCAACTGGGTCCAGGACTCAAACTGTGGTCGACTACATGGGAGTCCAGCGACATAGCCATTACACCAACTGCTGGTCCCCAATTGTTTTCTATTAAATTATCAAGGTTAAATTTTAAGGTATTAACATAAAAATCTAATTTAGGGGGGCCAGCAGGTGGTGTGGGATTTGAGGTGCTAGATTCCCAAATAATTGACCGCGGTTCAAGTCTTGGATCCAGTGAAAAATCATGCCGAATGCATGTATGTGCATGCCCAAAATCCCAAGAGGAAAATGAAGGAAAAGGAACTGAGGCATGGCCATTTCTCCCTAGATGGGGTGATTTCTCACTTTCCCTTGTCTGTCTGTGGCAAGTGCACACACTCTATGGCAAAAAGGCCTTTTGGTTTTAAAAAAAAATTTTTTTTAAGAATCTAATTTGACTCTTTTATGAAATGGGTATATTTGAACACAATACATTTTTTTTTCCGTAAACACACGTTTTTAGTGACTGGACAATGTAATTGATCATGCATGATTCTCCAGCCCTGAGATTTATGCTCCACATGATTATTTTTCTTACTTTATCCTTAGTTGACTGATGTAATATGAGCATGAAGTAGACATTTATTGTGGAAGTCACAGAGATTTACAGGCTGTTTGTTACCTCAGCAGTGCTGACTAATACATGAGTCTGTCTGCTCTGGTGTCGATCATACTGCCCAGTTTATTTCATTAAAGCTATTATTATGCCTGCAGTTATCTTCCTTATTGATATAGTCTTATCTCCCCGCGACTTGTTCTGCCCACTACTGTGATCCTTGGTGACTAGGACAATGGCAGGCACTCACTCAACTTGTGTTCGATGAAAGTGAATCTGTCGACCACGGCATCTGTACTGACAGCCCCCATAAACCACAGTGCAGGTCACTCTCAGAACACTAGGCTTTAGTAAGTGTTTGTGTGCAGTATTGAAAAACACCTCAGCCTGGCCTTGAGTACAACTGGCAGAAACTGAAAAAAAAAATCACTATTTTTTTAACTCCTGGGTTGGAATCTTGAGAATCAAATATCAGAAAGCTAAGAAACGTTCCTCGGCAGCCCGAGGAGTGGCATTAACATGCTACAAATCAATTCCATATCTAGCGTTTGCTTTGCTAGTTAAACATATGATGGAATTTTTTTAAACCCACTTGGAGACTGTCTCTGGTGGTATTTCCTTGTGCTCTCTAGCCTCTGTTTTCCTCTGGCACAGCACCAGCTCCTCAAGCACTAAAAATTAGACATATGGAATGTGAGGAATGTCTGATAACTACACTAACTGCACAGACCAGCCCTCAGTCATAAACAAAAATGCATGCCCTTTGAGCTCAGACTCAAATTCAATTTGAAGCAAACAAAAGTCATGAGACTGAATGTTGGCACAGTGTGCAAGGTGAAGTGGGGTGGGCCGGGAGACCTAAGTATAGTTCTTCATCACTACGAAGCGAACACTGCTTCTTTCTTCAAATGTTAATAAGTTGAATGTGCAAAGCGTGGCTTGGTTAACTTTTAGATCAGCAGCATCTGAGTTAGGAAAATAAACCATTAAAGGTACTTTATAAACTAAAATTCATTCCGTTCCCATATGCTTTCATGAATATCTCTTTATGAGGGCCTAGGACCTCGTCTCTAGTCATATACCTAGTTCTATACATGATTGCACTGTTTGAGTTTTTTCGTTTTGTTTTTTTTTTGTTTTTTTTTTTTGAGAGATTTTCGCTATAGGGCGCGTGCACTCGCCAGACAGACAGAGAGAGACATAGAGACAGAAGGCGAGAAATCACCCCCGGGGGGGATGGTCACGCCGCAATCCCTTCTCCTCTATTTTCCTCTCGGGATCTTGGGCACGCACGCACACGTGCCCGGTGTAAGTTTTAAGCCACCGGATCCGGGACGCGAACCGCGGTCGACTACGTGGGAGTCCAGCGACATAGTCATTACGCTAACTGCTGGTTCCCGAGTTTTTGTTTTTTTTTAAAGCAAATACAAAAAACAAAAGCTATGAGGAATTGTTCTAGTTCAAAAGGGAAATAACAACCCATGGCAGCATGTTTATCTCAACTGGATTTTAATTCTTAAGTAGAAAAAAGTCACAAAAGAATATTAAAACAACTGTGTAATTTAAATCTACTACATGTTGATGATTATTATGAAACAATGTTTTTTTAATTTCCATGGGTATGATGACTATATTATGGTTCTGTAAGAGATTATTTTTGTTCTTGGAAAATATGTGCTGAACTATTTAGGAGTAAATGGTCATATCTGTAACTTACCTTCAAAAATTACTGCAAAAAATTAACTATACATATAACTATATTTAGAAACTTAGAACAGAAGAAGATAAAACAGATATGGCAAAAATACTTGTCTTATCTAAGGGACGGATATATATATATATATATGTATATATATATGTATATATATATACATATATATATATATATATATGGATGTTCTCTCTACTGTTTTCATATCTTTAAAGTTTTTCATAATAGAAGCCGGCAGGTGGTGTGATGGTTAAAGACACTGGACTCCCATGGGGACCAGCAGGTGGCTAGTGGTTAAGGTGCTGGACACTCCCACAGGGCTTACCATGGTTCGAGTCCTAGACCTGGTGGCTTGCTTTCTCACTTTCCCTCTGTCTCTCTCTCTTTCTCTATTTGTGTGTGTCTCTCTGGTCAAATTAAAATAAGTTAATGAATAAATGAAATTAAATAATTCTTTAAAAAAAAAAAAAAAAGACACTGGACTCACGTGGCTGACTACAGTTCGAGTCCTGGACCTGGTGGCTTCCTTTCTCACTTTCCTTCTCTCTCTCTGTATCTCTCTGGCAAAATTAAAATAAATAAATAAAATTAATAAAATCATTAATTCTTTATTTGGAGAGGTTTTTGCTATAGGGCATGTGCGCTCGCCAGAAAGACAGAGAGAGACAGAGAGATAGAAAGTGAGAAATTACCCCCCAGGGGAGATGGCCACGCCGCAATCCCTTCTCCTCCATTCTCCTCTCGGGATCTTGGGCATGCACGCACACGCGCCCGGCGTGAGTTTAAGCAACCAGCTCCGGGACGCGAACCGTGGTCGACTACATGGGAGTCCAGCGACAAAGCCATTACGCTAACTGCTGGTCCCAAAATCATTAATTCTTTAAAAATTCTTTTCATAATAAAAAGTTGAGAGAAAAAAAATCCATTATTAAGAATTAGTAAGTACTACAGATTCATTATATGTGCCTATCTACATTACTTCCAAAAGAGTTTTGTGTTTGTTTGTTTGTTTGTTTATTAAGAAATAAACACAAGAAAGCAAAGGACAGGTCAGTGAACAGAGCACCAAAATTGGGATGATGGAAAGCTAACAGCGGAGTGGTAAGTGACTTGGCAGACCCGAAAAAGAAGAAACCCAGGTCCGCAACAGGGAAAGTCCAAAGGCAGATCAAAGGATACTGCAGCAGCCTGAGCAGGCTCAGGAGTCCCAGCAGGAAGGACTTCAGAGGGTGTGGGCGTGGGCGTGGGCGGTTCACTAGCTGTCAGACCCCAGCCAGTATTTGCCCAACCTGAAGGTCTTACTGTCTAGACAGATTCAACCTGAGAGACTCTGGACTTCAGGCAGCTGGTGCAGCTAAAGAAGTAGTTTATTAAAAACAGAAAGATTGGGACCAGCAGCTGGCGCAATGGCTATGTCGCTGGACACCCATGTAGTCCACCGTCGTTCAAGTCCCAGACGCAGTAGCTTAAACTCAAGCCAAGCACGTGTGCGTGCGTGCCCAAGATTCCGAGAGGAGAATGGAGGAGAAGGGATTGCGGTGTGGCCATCCCCCCGGGGGGGGGGGGTGTGTGTGATTTCTCGCTTTCTGTCTCTCTGTCTCTCTCTGTCTTTCTGGCGAGCACAAAAAAAAAAAACAAACAAAATAAAACCCAGAAAGATTAAGGAATATCCTCACCAAACAGCAAGTCTCCAGATCTCTCCATTACTCAGCCTGCAGAACCTGAGCTGGGCTTACATTTGTCAGGCTGGTGACTGGTGGGGTTTTTCCTGGGACAACTAGCCAGCAACAGAGAAGACCTACCGAGTGCACCACTGCGAGCGCCCTAACGGAAAGGCCAGCCAGATGACGGCCCGTGTCGGCGCCCACCCACTAGCACAGGGCTTCCAAACAGTCCACTGCGCCTCATTCTTCATGACCGACAACTCTGTCAGTCAGGACAGGCTAGGCAGTGCTGAAATTGAACAAAAAGCAAAACATGACCAGTCTCAGGAGTGAAATACAACAAACACTTATTTCCCACGCACACCAAGTCCAAAGGCCGGTGAGGGCAGGGGTGCCAGTGTGCGGCTCTCCACGCTGCACCCTGCAGCTCGGAGCTGGTGGCACCTCCATCTCAACAGCAGTGTCAGCCTCCCAGGCAGGGGGGACACACACATCACTGTGTTCACAACCCACTGGCCAAAACGAGGCACCACGTGGAGGCAGGGAAGTACCTCCTCTCACATGCCTGCAAGGGCTGAAGAGCCAGAGCGGTCGGTTCAGTTATGTCTGATGGGAAAGCTAAGGACACTGGGCCGCTAAAATGAAAACAGGAACTAAGACAAACACTGAAAAATGAAACTAAAGTAATTCAAAGAGTACCCAAAACTTCACTTTTCTTGAGAGAAACTGAAGAAAGTCTCAGCATCATCAGAGAGCTATAACTGAATAAGCTATAACAGAAATAGCTGAAGAGTTTAAAAACTACTGGACATGAGTAATATAATGCCAGAAATTAACCTGTCTACAGACGTGTTAGAAGACCAAGTTAGGGGACCAGCAGTTGGCGTAATGGCTATGTTGCTGGACTCCCATGAAGTTGACCGCGGTTCGAGTCCCGGACCCAGTGGCTCAAACTCACGCTGGGCGCGTGTGCGTGCATGCCCAAGATCCCAAGAGGAGAATGGAGGAGAGGGGATTGTGGTGTGGCCATGCCCCCTGGGTGTGATTTCTCGCTTTCTATCTCTCTGTCTCTCTCTGTCTTTCTGGCGAGCGCAGGCGCCCTATAGCAAAAACCTCTAAAAAAAAAAAAAAAAAAAAAAAAAAAAAAGTCAAGTTAGAAAGATTTCCCAAAAAGTAAGACAAGAATTAATAGAAAACATAGGAACATTGTCTAGTCCAGGAGATATAACATCTGGCCGGCATGAGTTCGAGACAGAGGACAGAGTGAAGAGGAAGAGGGAAATGCTCTCGGTGTGCAAGAGTGTGTTCCTGAACTGAATCGTGACTGCGGTTTCCTGGCTCTGTACGGCCCAGTCAGCACGATGATTTTTAAAAGACCTACATCAAAGTCCAACACCATGAAATTTCAAAATATGAGGGCAAAGAGAAAAGCCTGGAAGCCTCCAAGAGGATCAAGGTCTCTCTCTCTCTCTCTCTCACACACACACACACACACAGAGAGAAAGGCCTCAAACTTCTCAAACACAGCTTCGGAAGCTACAAGTCACTATTATCAAATGTTTACTGCACTTACCTCTAACCTGGAATTATAACCCTGGCTACAATATCCATCAGGAAGAGAGAGAAACAGGAAGATTAAGGGAGTAGAAAATGGTACTTTCTGCGGCAAGCAGCCTCAGCAATGTGGCTCCTACAGTTCCACTCTAATACAAAAGAATGAACCGAGAAGATCTCAAGACATCAGATCCAGAAAAAAGAGCATCTGACACAGAAAGATAAATGCGATCGGAAACAACAGTGAAAGGAGGTCCTCGGAGGACGACGTGCGGCAGCGTGGGTAATCAGCCAGTCTGGACGGGAGACGAAGTACTAGGCACTGCGAGTCTACTGGGTAGGTCTGACTGTGCTGAAAGATTGATACTGCTGGCAGCAAATCGTCACAGGGACATAGAAAATTAAGCCCAAAGGAGAAGGAGATCATTATTAACTACCAAAAATAAATAAATAGAGGAGGAAATGCAATCACAATACATTAGGTTGGTCATTCGTGAGTAATATTTATATCGTCATAAAAATGTAAATACTGATTTCTTGTCAGGAGATAATACACCAAGAGGATGGGGGGGAGGTGCTCGTAGATAGGGATGGTGCTATTAGGAGAGCTGAGTCCTGGGGCCAGCAGGTGGCGTGGTGGTTAAGGCGCTAGACTCCCACAAGGCCAGCCAGGGTTTGAGTTCCAGACCTGGCGGTTTGCTGTCTCAGTTTCTCTCTCTCTCTCTGTCCCTCCCTGGTGAGTGCATGTGCCCTATAGCAAATTTTTAAAAATAAGTATAGTAATAACTAATTCTTTAAAAAAAAGAGAGAGAGCTGAATCCTCATCCATTGTGAGAGGTCACTTCTCAATGACTAAATCTGAAAAATTAAGTATTTATAAATATGTGGGGGCCAGTAGGTGGCATGGTGGTTAAGGGAGCTGGACTCCCACATGGCCGACAAAGGTTCAAGTCCTGGACCTTGCTTTCTCACTCCCCCCCCCCTCACTCTGTCCCTCTCTGGTCAAAATAAAATAAAATAAATTAATAAAATTAAATTAAATAATTCTTTAAAACATATTTATAAATATGTTATTTAGAAGAAGTAAATACAAAAGAAAATTAGATGTATAAATGTGGCCAGCCATGGGGAGAAAGAATCAGGTATGGGAAGAAAAGTGGGTCAGGGGACGACTGCCTTTTTTTTTTTTTTAATTTTTTAAATTTTAATTATTGTATTTAACTTTATCTATTTGTTTGTTTATTTTTAATTTGACCAGAAAGGGACAGAGTGAGAGTAAAAGAGAGAAAGTGAAAAAAACAAGCCACCAAGTCTGGGACTTGAACCGTGGTCAGCCATGGGGGAGTCCAGTGCCCTTAACCACCATGCCACCTGCTGGCCCTGGGGACTACTGTTTTTGACTTGGGAACCTCCTTGTGGGTTTGTGAATCATTTACAGATATCACTTCGATTAAAATAAAGTTTTAAAAAGTCTCATTAGACCAGCTGCCATGGTAGAAGCAGGAACGCACCACTGAATGACAGCTGAGTCCACCTGGGAGGTCCAGGTTCGGCTCCCAGTCTGGCCTGGCCAGTCTGGGCAGGGTGGCTGCACTGTGGTCCCAGCTAACTAGCAGACCAAGGCAGGAGAATTATGACTTGACAAGACCCTGCTGTCAAGGGTCCCACTACCATTCTCATACCATCTCCCACTCTCTCAGGAAAAGAAATCTCCCATATAACAAAAGTCTTATTAAGTTTCTAATTTTAATTTCAAAAGTCTGAAAACATTCCCTACTATCTCTATTTATGGCTATCAAATTTATCCCTAAAGAAACTTAATAAGGAACCAGCAGATGGCATAATGGTTACGTCGCAGGACTCCCATGTAGTCAACCACAGTTTGAGTCCTGGACTCAGCGGCTTAAACTCACACCGGGTGCGTATATGCCCAAAATCCCAAGAGAAGAACGGAGAAGGAGGAATTGCAGCATAGCCATCCCCCCCGAGGGTGATTTCTCACTTTCTTTCTCTGTCTCTCCAGAGAGCACACATGCCCTATAGCAAAAACCTCTTTAAAAAGGCAAAGAAACCAATATAATTTCTTGAGTTACATTTGCTCAGAGATTATGTAAAGTACATTTTTCAGTACTCTAAAATGCATAAAGTAAAAATTCAATGATACTACCATCTAGTGTAAACTAAGTACAAGTGACTCTTAGAATAGAAAGTATAAATACTATACCTGTTCTAGCTTTTGTTAGAAACTTTTGTTACATTCTCTACGCTGTTAAAAGATACTAAACACATATGAAAAGCATTCTGTATAGTGTGAGAGCACAACATAAATGCTCTCAAAGATGCTACAGCCTAATTAGAAAAATAAGGAACGCAGGGAAATGTTCGTCATGTACGCTGGCTTGTGCTAGAGACCTTGTAAATAGCACAAAGGAAATCGGGACAGCTAACTAGCGATAGCGTCTCTGTGGTGACATCTGAAATGTGGGTGGTCAGCTCTGGAAAGTATCATTCATTGGTTACCTTCTCTCTTCATTTTACAAAGCAAGAAAATTAATTAGAAGAAATTTTTATTATTCGTAATCTTTTTAGATTTTTGCCATAGGGTGCATGCACTCACCAGGAAAAGAGAAAAGGGAAGTGAGAACTCAACCCCTAGGGGAATGGCCACACAACAATCCCTTCTCTAGTCTCCTCTGGGGGTTATGGGCATGTGCACACTAGCACCTGGTGTCATTTTCTTTTTTTTTTTCTTTTAATAATTTTATTTAACTTTATTTTATTTATATATTTATATTTATTACTTTATTTATTTTAATTTGACCAGAGAGGGACAGAGAGAGAGAGAAAGAAAGCAAATCGCCAAGTCTGGGATGCAAACCATGGTCGGCCACATGAGAGTCCAGCACCCTTAACCATCGTGCCATCTGCAGGCCCACACCTGACATGGTTTTCAAGACACTAGGTCCAGGACTCAAACCACAGTTGGCCATATAAGAGTCCAGAGCCTTAACCACCATGCCACCTGCTGGCCCTAAAGAAATTATTTTTTTTTAATAATGCAATGATAATGTCTACGCTGCTACTATTATTTCTATCGTGCTCTCCACAGTGTAAAAGTTAATAGTGATGCAAATTCACGTCACAAAAAGTGCATCTCCACACCCCAGGCTCCGTAGGGTTCCCACTCAGGACTGTAAGCTCGCCCTGTGCCCACGCCTTTACAAACGGCTTCCCTCTCAAGTGTTCTTTTCCTCATCCACAACCCACACACCACACAGGTTTCCAAACGACTGCCACTCCAGGACCGAGAGATGCCGGGCTTGGCCATGGAAGCCCCTGGAACTGCAGTCAGACGTCTGCAGGTCACACGTACATAGGCTGATCAAAGTTTTATTTCTTTTTTTCTTTTTCCTTTCTTTTTTTTTCAGGGGAAAGTGCGAACACAGTTCCCCACTACCACAAATTATGCAGTCGAGTTTCCCACATTTGGGGAAATCTCAGGGGTCAGCACATCCCTGCAATGTGTGCAATGGATAAGCCTTGCCCTGGGAAAACCATCTTCGTGATCATGGTATCTCCCCTGCCAGGTAAGTATAAGTTTTATTCTTTTTTTAAGAATTATTTTAACTTTATTCATTCATTTACTTATTTATTTTCATTTGACCGGAGAGGGACAGAGTGAGAGAGTGAGAGAGAGAGAGAGAGAGAGAGAGAGAGAGAGAGAGAGAAAGTGAGAAAGCAAGCTGCCAGGTCCAGGACTCGAACCACGGTCAGCCATGTGGGAGTCCAGCACCCTCAACCACCACGCCACCTTCCAGCCCCTCAATGTTTTATTTCTATATGCTCTGTGCCTCAGTTAGGCTGGCCTGGGAAGCCGGTGCCCACTGTGACCCTAAGTCTACTGAATCTCACGTTTTAAGTCACATGATGCATCCAAGATGACCCACTATTTCTAGAGCAAAAATCAATCTGTGGCCAAGGGCACAGGAGCTGTTAACCTAATGCTTTTGTCTTAAGTTAATAAGCATCTGGAATATAATCCTCTCTGCATTATCTTTCTGCTGTGGCTTTATGTTCATTTTGCCCAACAAATCTACTAATCCCTCAGGATCTTGAAAATCTATTTTCCAAAGAAAGTAAGATCATCCCTTGAATTCAGTTCTTCTTTTGAAGCTCAAGTCAGTGTCCAGGAGAAAGTACTGATTTTATAGCACCGTCTTTACTTAGGCAAATGCCTACTTGATTATTTATATTAAAGTAAGCCAGAATCAAGTTTTCAAAACTGTTCCTGGGATAAAAACAATTTCACACGATACATTTATCTGATAATGTAACTAATGATAATTAGTTATTGGAGATTACTAATTCACTGGTTTGGGACCAGCAGATGGCATAGTTGTTAAGGCGCTGGACTCCCACATAACTGACCACGGTTCGAGTTCTGGGCCTGGTGGCTTGAAACTCATGCCAGTTATGCATACATGCATGCCCAAAATCCCAAGAGGAGAATGGAGGAGAAGGGATTATGGTGCCATCTCCCCTTAGGGAATGATTTCTCATTCTCTGTTTCTACGGTGAGTGCACGTGGACTATAGCAAAAATCACTCAAAATAATAATAATGATCATTCACTGGTTTAAGAGATGAAGTTGTAGCACTTTGATATTTCTTTACTCCAGATCATGAATCTCCAAGGTTATTTGCTTTTTTAAACATACATGTGATATGATATGATATATGATATGATATGTAGAGAGACAGCAGATGGTGTGGACATTGGACGTTGAGGCACTAGATTCTACCCTTTCTCCTCCTATCTCATGAATGCGCACACACTCCCATGAATAAAATCAACTTTTTAAAACTTTTTAAAAAGGCATTTCATGTTGAAAGATGGTTTCTTGTATTTTTTACACATGTCATAATTTAGAACACTATTTCATGTACAACAGCACATAAAGTCAGTTTCTCTCAATCAGTATGCGCCTTCTTAAAATCAACACCACGGCTCACACAGAAGAACCATACTCCTTGACCACGTTAAAGACCTGCCTCCCTCAGAGATGCCCAGTTCACTGTGACGGTTCGTCCTGGTGTGAAGCTCCCACGGTCCATCTGGCAAACTTACATAGACCGAATAGCTTGGGACAGAGACATCACAGCACCCAACCACCCGGTGCCTTGGTAACAATTACATGTCTAAAGTCTGATCTAAGATCTACAGACCTCTTCTTGAAAAATGTCAGGAGAACACTGAATCTCAGGATAGAGAGCCGAGAGGTCACTTATATCCATCTAGGCTTTGACTGCTCTTGATCCCAAACTATTTTATGTACTTAAACCTTTCTTAAGATACTGACTATTGGGCCAGCATGTGGTGTGGTTAATGTGGTGCTGGATTCCCACATGGCAGACAGCAGTTCAAATCCTGGACCCAGTAGCTTGAAAATCGCGTCAGGCATGTGTCTGTGCATGCATGCCCACAATCCCAGGAGGAGACTGGAGGAGAAGGGACTGTGGTGCGGCCATTCCACCTGGGGGAGTAGTGATTTCTTACTTTCTCTCTGGTGAACACACATGCCCTATGGCAAAAACCTAAAAAAAAAAAAAAAAAAAAAAAAAAAAAAAAAGGGATACTGACTACTTTCTAGTTACACTTTATAGACACCTGGGGGTCCAGATCTGTAACCACCCATCTTTGTACCCTCAAGAGTACAAAGAATAATATGTCATACACACTTAAGATTGGTTGCATTACATTTTTGAAAGTCAATGAGTAAATGACTTGAGAGTACACCCTGACTGAAATAAGCAGGCCCATGGCCACCCTAAAGCATGCTTCAAATGCACACTCTTCAGGCCTGCTGGCATCATGTACAAAAACTCCTGTGAGGTAGATGTAACGAGTCTTCATTTCACTCCATTTTACAACAGACTGGGCTCTGGTTCACAGAAATGAAAAGCACTGGTCAGAATGAGCCAGGTGACCGAGTGTTACTGACCTAGACACTCTGCTCCCCAAGCCTACCTTGACCCACACAGGAACACTGCGACAAACTTGGCAGACGTGACAATTAAATACTAGAAAATATGTACAAGTTTGGGGCTATTCTCACCCCTGAACGCTGCAGGCTACAAGAGGCCACTGCCTCCAAATGCCTTACCCAGTCCCACCACTTTCCTGAAAGCAAGGGAGAGAACAAAAGCCAACAGGTTTTCAGCAGCTGCTTTCAGCCACTAGTATAGATAAACCTAGTGTGATGGGGTGAGGGCAGGGAGCACACGAAAGGGACAAAATGCATTAATGAGAGAATTTAACACACTATAAAATCAGAAGTAGGAAGTTTCCATTTTTTACATTCTCATTACTAACACAAAATCCCGATTTCCTAAATGAAATAAAATGCAGGTACTGCGAGCGTCGTAATAGCTGTGTAGTATTCTTTATCACAGGCACACACTAAAATACTGCGGCATAAATGTGTCGAGTTATTCTGGGACTACTATAAACGGGGCACTCATCATCTGGAATGCCCACCTGGAAATGGTCCCTTTTCCTAAAACACAAAGTCTTATGAATTAAACAGAAACACGGTTTAAAAAGCAAACACACTTAACTTATGTCCAAGCCTATTTCATTATGCCGTACACTACAACTAGGGATTTGGATAAAAAAACAATTTCAAAGTTGCACTTTGTGCTAGTTTTCCATCTCCTTCATTACCAATATATAATAGTTTCCACATTCTTCGTAATAGTAATTAAATGTAAGCCTCTGCAGGCTTCATTCCCATTTGCCAAGAGTCTGAAGGCATGAGAAGTATGTAACATTTATATAACAGGAAGTATCTAAAAGCATTCTGCTGGGATTTCCTTCCCCCACACCCCCTTCCACACCCATTCCTTAAACAGCCTTTCAAAAGGCCTCCTGTGCTCTTTAAAACTGAAACATGAGTTAGAAGAGAAAGCGTGTACCTTTTCCTTCGTTTTAGATACTACATGTCCACCAACGGTGAATTTAGTCCGGCTAAAATAGCTCGTCAAGCCTAGCACCTGACCCTTAATGCTCAAATATTTTAATGCCATGCAGGTCAAATACGCTTTTCTGTTGTTATCGGGGTGGAATTTAGGAGGAAACGCAGAAAGCTCACCAACTCTGCTTTCCATGCTCCGCATACCACGTGCTAATCTAGAGGCCCTTGTGCTGTCTGCCATGAATGTGGATCTGACACTGCAAGTCCAAGAGGCCCTCTCCCCTCCTCCGAACCTCTGTGGCCCCCCTGACCTGCCCTCACATCCACTCTGTCCCACTCTGATTTCATTTCCCATGGGCGCTGACGCAGGAAATGTAACTTGGAAACAAACAAAATGCAAAATGTCTGTCGTGGAATGTTAGAGGTAAAGAGTGTTAAGACACCACTTAGATGAGACTATTTGTAACAGTACCTAGCAACACAAGTACCTAGTATCTCCGTTTTATTAAATGTCCCAAAGGTGCCTTTTCTACAGCATCAAAACCACATGGGGATGATGACATGGATGCCATCATACCAGAGGCCATCACATGGAACTGGCACGACTCCAGCTATAATCTGCCCAGCCTCTTGAATACGTGACCATGTCCCCAGAAGTCAATCAATGTCCAGGAACATCCACAAGGTCTGTCTCCACCAGGGAGCAATTCTCATACTTGGCAGGTCAAACTGACCTAAACTCAATCCATCCCAGGGACCGTACCCACAAGCAAGGCCTCTTTGCTGGTTCCAGAGCACTACAAGGGTTTCTCCAACATTGCAGACTGGTTCAAGAGTTTTCCAAGACATTCTTGGGGAGATGGGAGGGAAGAGTGGCATCCCTAACTTACTTCCTTTTCGGGGGAGGTTTTTGCTATAAGGGTGCACGCGCTCACCAGAAAGACAGAGAGAGACAGAGGGGATGGCCACACTGCAATCCCTTCTCCTCCATTCTCCTCTCACGATCTTGGGCACGCATGCACATGCACCCAGTGTGAGTTTAAGACACCGGGTCCAGGACTTGGACTGCGGTCAGCTACATGGGAGTTCAGCGACATAGCCATTACGCCAACCGCTGTACGCCAACTGCTGGTCCCAGCATCCCTAACTTACTTCTAACTTTCTCTGCCTTTTGAAGACCAACTCCCAATCTCTTCTTTCTGTGCCTGTTAAAAAACGTTTTAAAAGTGTGAATTCATATAATGCAGGGACACTGACCTGCATTAAGTCATAACATTTTCCAAGTAAAGTAACTCAGAGCTTAAAATCATGCCATCTTACTAAATGAAATTAGAGCAGAAAGTGAATCTCTTATATGGACCTTCTTAATTGCTGCTCATAGGAATTATTTTGTCTAAACTACAAGAGAGAAATTTAATTTCAGTTCTATTTTCTCATTATCCTCAAAAAACTCTAAAAGTACCATTTTGTTAAATTGAGTCAATCCCTACTGAATAGAGTAATTCGGGAACTTAGCTCAATTGTCCATAGGAATACTAATTTCATTTCATCTAAAATTAATACAACCTGGAAAATGAAAGCCACTCCCTCTAATCTTACTATCTTATTTGATGACTCAATTCAATTTATTATTATAAGAGTATAAGCTACCCAATACCTAGATCACAAATCACTTTCGTATTATGACCTAGAAAACACCCACCATCTATCTCTTCACTTGAAAACACTGAATTTAAATAATTTTGATCACCATAACACAATCAAGACAAAGGGTACCTTCAAAATAATTTGCCAATAACCTATAACCCAAGTCAAATCATCGAAACAAGAAATAAAGGAAACAGCGACAGACTCTCATTTACACTGGCCTTCTGCTCTAAAAGCCCGTCTACAAACCAGCTGTTCGGTGCTCAGGCTACTCACTCCCAGATCACAGAAGTCTCGTAACACACAGCTTACCTAAAAGAGTTTTCTGCACGCTCCCTGCCATATAGCAAGTTTCTTTTAAAACTGGGAAAAGGATGTGTTCTGTTCTCACCACCCATGCAGCTTGGGCTCCAGACCTGTCTTCTGGGGTGAAAGAACTGAGCCCCCAGCTCCAGCTCCCCTGCACTGGCGAATGGAGGGGCCTACAGACCGAGGCAGTGGGGAACCGGCAGGGTGGTGTGAGCCTGGCAGGAAACATAACCCCTGGCACACTCTGAGAACCACACATCTTCCAAGGTGCTTATTTTCCACTCTCTGAAACAGGGATGGGGGTCTGCTTGCTTTCCTTTTTATCACATTTTTGTCCTTTCCGGGGTTTTTCTCCTTGAGGGATCACATCACTGAGGAAAGTCCCACAGCTTTGCTCTGGCCCCTTTTTGTCTGTAATGCAAATCTTAAGGTTTTTAATGCCAGGCACTCAAGGAAAAGGCTCCTCCTTTGAAGTCCACTCATCTCACAAGGCACCCTGGAGAACAAAAACTGAACACAGGAAGTAATGGTGTTTTCTGGGACACAAAAGAGAAATTAATATACTCAAAAAGCAAAGGCCTTGATAAGACCTTGGGATTGTGGATGAGACCTAAGTACAAGTCCTAGAAACCAAACCACCACTAGAGTAGAGACAAGGGGAAATGATAAGGATGCCACTGAAAAGGAGGAGGGGCCTGTTCCAGAAGGGGGGAGGGGCTGAAGAGAAGACCTGAATGACTGTAATGTCATCAATAGTGTCTCCTGAGTCAGAAGACCTAAAATTCCCACAAAAAAAAAAAAAAAAAAAAGCTGTCAAGACTGCAGACCAGAAACAAATAGAGGAAAGATGGTGCTTGTATTATGTGAGTCTTACGTCTTACTATGTCAATCAAGGGACGCTCAAGAACAAGGTGTCCTATACGGTGATGACTAGCATGCAACCGTGAATAAGGAAGACTGCTGCTACTACATTCTATGAATATAGCTAAAGACAATAGAACAGCTGATAGAGCCAGCCCCTTGAACAATGGTTAAGCCTTACGCTTTGGGAGCTGGACCCTAATATGGCCAATCCATGCTTCAAATCCTGGCCCCAGTGGCTTGAAAAACACATCAGGCATGGATATGTGTGTACCCAAAGTCCCAACAGAAGAGTAGAGGAGAAGGGACTGCAGCATGGTCATCACCCCAGGGAGTGATTTCTCACTTTCTCGTTCTCTCTCCCTCTCTCTCTTGCATGCACGTGAGAACAAACATGCACCCTATAGCAAAAACTTTATAAAAAAGCACTTTATTAAGAGTATTTTTAATGCATTGTTCATGGTGTATAACATGTTATAGACCAAGCTCCTCTTCTACACCTTGACAAACTGTATCATGCCTAAATTCAGATTAGTTTTCAGATTAGTTGCCTCTGTGTGTGTGTGTGTGTGTGTGTGTGTGTGTGTGAGTGTGTGTGTATGCACTAGAGAGAGATGGCACTAGAAATAGAGGGAGAAAATACCTCCCCATGGGGTGTAGTCACACCGCAATCCCTTCATTTTCATCTCTGTATCTGGTGGGACTTAGGACACACACACACATGTACATGTACCCCACATATTTTTCAAGCTGCCAGTCTGGGATTCAAACTACATGGTCAGCCATATGGGATCTGAATCCCTTAACCATTACGCCACAGAGCCACCACAACTGCCAACAATTTTATCCTTCGTGCTTTCAATGTCAAGAGTTATCTCTGAAAGTTCTTTTAAAGTGAAGATGATGAAAGATAGTGTCAGTTCCTCTAGGTTATCTCTGTCCTTCCTCATCTTTGCAGAAAGCATTAACCAACAGTAGTAATTGTGCTCTAAAAGTTAAAATTATTCTGTCTACTTCTGGGCAAAAATCGAATTCAAACAAGTCTTGGTACCATGTTACTATAACCCAGGATCTTCTATTTGCACGCCAAATGACTGGGTATCATACTTTTCCACGATTACTTGATGCTCAGGGGGGTCTCAGACTATAGATAACCTGGGGTGTTGAAGTCACCTTTTGCACTGCCTCGTGATAAAAGACTTACCAGATCTGTCCTTAACTCCATCACAGCCACTACGCGACCTTCATCTTTTGTGGCGCAAGTTCCTGAAGTGGGTGCCTTCCAACTCATCTCATCAGCATTGAGTACTGGACAATGATCACCATCACCTGCCTTACCTAATCCTGGGAGTCTGGATCCGCACTTCCCAGCAACATCCTTCTCTGTGCAACCCCTTTGCCTAATAGCTTACCATTAGTCATTTCATACCAACTTCTGAATGACGAAACATTACGAGTCATTCTTTCTTCAACCTCTGTGTAATTAGCTTTTCCTTCAATGTGGAAACTAACTTCAATACTTCAGTGAATGCTAGCCAAACTGACTGGAAGTTTTATAATGACAGTCTCTTTCCAAGACTGTAGTACTCCATTTTAACCAGAAGCAGCTTTCTGCTCCTAGCAAAATTTAAACTAAAAAAGGGTGAAGTATCTTTATCTAATTTTAAATACACACACACACACACATAGATATATACACATAGATATACACACACATATATATTAATACATAGCTATATTAAATATCTGTAAGTATTTATAGGACCCATTCAATACGTTTCATACCATAGCTTCATGCGGGCCTGCCTGGCTCTCCATTGCTCCGCTGTCAACATTTTTAAATCTCCTAATTACTTCTAATTTCACTTTGAGGATTTATCACTCTTTATTGCTACACTTTCATCTTTGTTAGCCAATTCCTCTTCCAATTATTCATTTTTATAAACTGTCACATGGATTTATCACTGAGAGACAAAGAGGCAATATGACTACATTCTTTGCTGTCTGTGCATGAACTGAGTAACAGATGCACTGTAACCAATCATTGACAGAGTTGAAAACGTAATGGGATTTGTCTCTGTGTGTGAAGTACATTTGTCATTTATGCAGTGATCTGCTGACTTCAGAGCTAGAAGCAAAATGTGTACTAAATTTACACAGGAACTCATAGTTTCAGCTACTATGGTAGCCAAAATTTGAACCAGGGGGACTGGTGTCTTTAAGTAAACGATGATACCTGATAGACGTGGAGGCTTCAAAACGTGGAGGCTTCAAAAGCTCATGGACAATGGATATTTTTAAACTATGCATGGGGGAGGAGACAAGAGGTGGCATAGCAGTTACGTTGCTGGACTTCCACAGAGCCGACCACAGTTCAAGTCCCAGACCTGGTGGTTTGAAAACCACATCAGGTGCATGTTGCATGCATGCCCAAGATCCCAGGAGAATGGAGGTAAAGGGATTGCGGAATGGCCATCACACTTGAGGGGTGATTTCTTACTTTCCCTCTCATTGGCGAGCAGTGCATGCCCTAAAGCAAAACTATCTCTCAAAAACAAACAAACAAACAAAAAATACACGGATTTCGAACGTGTTTTGCACCAAAATAAACTCATACTTTAGTTCCATTTTTTCACTAACTTTTTGAAGTCCCTCTCATGTGCACATCGGAATCACATAGAGTCAGGACTGCCTTATTTCATTCCCAATCTCTGTTTAAAAATTACTTTAGAGCAATTTAGACTAAAGATTTTAAGATATGATTGAAATAATGAAACTTTAGGGAAAAAGAAAAAGAATTCTAAACTGTGATCAAACAAATTAATTATATAAATAAGGTACATGGAAACATAAGGAAAGAAGGAAAAGGAGGTGTTTATAACAAATATTGCTTTGAAGTAAATTCACAAAATTAATTTATTTTGATCAAAGTGTTTTAAAAAAGAAATTCTGTGAGAAGAATCTGAGTAGGAACAGTAATAGCTGTGATTTATGAAGCTATAACTCCAATATCCTACAAAAACATAGACAGAATTTTTAAAAAGCAAGAAGAAAGACACCACAGGGACCAGCAGATGGCATGATGGTTATGTCACTGGACTGACCGCAGTTCGAGTCTCAGACCCAGCAGCTTAAAACTCACACCAGGCACGAGTGGGTGCATGCCCAAGATCCCTAGAGGAGAATGGAGAAGGGATTGTGGCATAGCCTTCCCCCGCGCCCCTCCCCCCCCCCGGGGGGAGTGGGGGATTTTGCTGTCTGTTTCTGTCTCTATCTCTCCAGCAAGCACACACCCCCTACAGCAAAAATCTCTCATGAAAAAAAAAAAGAAAAAAAGACTATGAAGGGTCTTCAAAAAGTTCATGAAAAGTACATATTACAAAGAAATAACACATGAATTTCCAAAAAAAATTTGGATCAAAATAAACTTTGTTTTTCATAAACTCCTTGGAATCTCCTCCTATAAACCCATGCCCTCAGGACAACCGAAAGACTGGTCATTTCTACCTGTAAGAAAGAAAAGGAAAAAAAAAAGAAAGACACCAGGTTCAGCCCTGTAGTCCACAGCTTAGAGGCTAAGGGAGACCAACGCCAAGTAGACAACTGCGGTTCGAATCCCAGCAGCTTGCAGAAACACACAGTGTGCATGCTCCAAACCCTGAAGGAATGAAGGAAGGGAGGGAAGGGACTGTGGCATGACGACACCCCACTGAGGGTGTCCCTCACCCTTTCTCTCTGGCAAGGGCATACAGCCTCTGGCAATTGAAAGAAAGAAAGAAAGAAAGAAAGAAAGAAAAGAAAGAAAGAAAGAAAGAAAGAAAGAAAGAAAGAAAGAAAGAAAGAAAGAGAGAAAGAGGAAGGGAAGGGAAGGGAACGGAAGGGAAGGGAAGGGAAGGGAAGGGAAGGGAAGGGAAGGGAAAGGGAAAGGGAAAGGGAAAGGGAAAGGGAAAGGGAAAGGGAAAGGGAAAGGGAAAGGGAAAGGGAAAGGGAAAGGGAAAGGGAAAGGGAAAGGGAAAGGGAAAGGGAAAGGGAAAGGGAGGAAAGGAAAGGAAAGGAAAGGAAAGGAAAGGAAAGGAAAGGAAAGGAAAGGAAAGGAAAGGAAAGGAAAGGAGGAAGGAAGGAAGGAAGGAAGGAAGGAAGGAAGGAAGGAAGGAAGGAGAGAGAGAGAGAGAGAGAGAGAGAGAGAGAGAGAAAGGAAGGGAGGGAGGGAGGGAGGGAGGGAGGGAGGAAGGAAGGAAGGAAGGAAGGAAGGAAGGAAGGAAGGAAGGAAGGGAAAACCAAACCCTAGTAAGTACTGTTTTGGGTTTTCAGGAAAGTCATGATGCATTTTTGTATAGAAAATACGCCATGATTTTCCTGATGACCTTATAACATTTGTGGTTTATTTTTGCTTTTTTTATTGACAGAGAGCATGTGCTTGCCAGAGAGAAAGAGAGCACATACACATGAGTGCAAGCAAGCACACCTCCCAACTGGGCATGGTTTTTTTTCCCTCCGCTTTTCCATCCTACCAGGATCTGGGTCATGCATGCACACGTGCTCAGTATGTTTTTCAAGTCACCAGGGCCACATGAAAATGACCAGCCACGTGGGATCGGGCTCCCTATGCAGAGGCTGAACCACTGTGCTAGGGGTTGAGCCCTGTAACATTAATTTTGAAAAATAAAATTTGGTGTTCAAATGTGATTGGTTTTTTAGGGGACAACTTGAAAATAATGAGAACTTCTTTTTCCTTATATGCATTTTCATCTCCATGAACCATTAGATGAATGCATAAAATCAGAGCAGGTAGAACCGAGCTGGCAGGAGTAGTAAGACACAGGCACCAACGCACGCGGACATACGTCAAACAGCTCCAGCCCCGGGTGCACCACAAGTCGTGAGTCACACCCATCCGCACTGGAGTCACAACTTGCATCCAACCCCACGTACCCCACCTCCCCACTTTAGTAACTCACAAGTGATAATCCTTCTTATACCCACTTCCACAAGAAAACTTCATGTCTTTTTCAAGATCAAGTGCCATCTTTATTGGAGTATCTATGTATCTCTAATGATTTACGAATAGCATGGGTAAAATGGCACTACAGTTTTTATTAATGTGTTATAGGTTTTTTTGATTACTCTGCCACATTATGGGCTGAACTGTGTCCCTCCCAAAATTCATGTTAAAATCCTAGCCTCCGATACCTAGAATGTGACTGTATTTGGAAACAGGGCCTATAAAGGGTGATTAAGGTCAGATGAGGTCCAGTAGCTAGGCCCTAGCAGTATGACTGGCATCCTTCTAAGACATGATCAGCACACAGAACCACACAGAGGAAAAGCCATGCGATGATATGAGGAGAAAACAGCCACCTTCAACCCAAGGAAAGGAGCCTGAGAAGAAACCAACCCTGAGGACGCCTTGACCTCAGACTCCTAGCCTCCAGAACTGGGAGCAAATACACTCTGTGTTTAAGCCACCAATCTGTGCTACTTTCTCACGGAAGTCCTACAAACTAACACATGACCCACACCCCATCTCCCCCATAAGCCCTGTGATTTTTTTACTGTCAATGTTTGCATAGCACGGTGATTTTCAAGAACACCTATCTTATATTATGGCAGACTGCACAGCTCATGTTCCCGCTGTAGCCTTCGCAAACTAGAGTGTTCCTGGGAAAACTGGAAGGAAGGAGTACGTGGGTGGAACCGGGATCCTAAGATGGATCGCAAACTACTGCCCTGGGGTGTGGACAGTGGGGCGGTGGTAAGAGGCAGACCCACGTGGGAAGGTCACTGGTTCACTCCCATGGACCTCCCTGAATACGCCCGGCACACGGGTGCCCACGATCCAGGACTAGCTGAGGCTGGGGTGAGGATGGTGGCATCAAGACCCTGTCGGGGCTTCTCTCTCTCTCGCTCATGAAATAAATACACGTTTAAAAATAAATAAATAAATAAAGCCATGACGTAAAGAGAAAGCCCAACTAAATGCGAACACACTGAGGGGTGGGAGGACTCCATCACAGCCTATGACAAGGGAAGGAACTCAGAGGAGCATCTGGGCCTCCAGGAGGTGGTCTTAGGAAGGCAACTCTGAAGATCTGGGGAGAAAACAAAGGAGACAGGGCAGGAGAAGCACTCTTTGGAGACAGCATGGGAAAGAGAAACCAAGCAAGGGGAATGTAGAAAATGACCAGAGAAAAAACTTCTTAAAAGGTGAGGGACACACAAGTCCCCTCCCTCCGATCACTCCCACAAAAGCCATCTAATAAAACAGTCACAGCAGAAGACACGAGAACACTGGCAGACACCTCCTTAAGCAAGGGACCGACGTTACCAACACCAGCCATCCCTGTGCCCCCTGAACTGACAACTGAGGAGGACACAAAATCACCTCCAGGGTACGTCTAACGAAGATGCAGAACCAGACTCTAAGGATCAAATGAGAACAAACGAACTGAAGGACATTACACCAACTAAATGGCTGTATTCTTCAAAACTGTTAGATTTACAAAAGACAAAGAAAGTGAGAAACATTCCACATAAAAGGAGAATAAAGAGACATTTTAAGCTTAAAAAAAAAAAAAAAAAAAGTCAAATCTGAGTTGTATGTTAAGCCAGGGAGCAGAGTGGGGGAGCAGGTGTCCTGTGAAGGACGGTAATTGTACAAGTTCACAGAATTTGCACATTACACAGATTACTGTACTGTGATCATGTATGAGAACGTCCTTGTTTTAGGGGTCAAGGAGAACAACTTACTTTTTCACTTTTGCTTTTGCTATAGGGTGTGTATGCTTGTCTGGAGAGAGACAGAGAGGAGAGGGGACGGCCATCCCGGGGGGATGGCCATGCCGCAATCCCTGCTCTGGGTTCTGGGCATCCATGCACACGTACCTGGTGCGTTTCTCAAGCCACAGGGTCCGGGACTCAAACTGGGCAATTGGCCATGTGGGATCCAGCTGCCTTAAGCACACATCACCATTTAGCCCACGATTTACTCTTAAATTGCTCAGGATAAAAGTTGATAAATTTAAAGGAGAGAAGGAAAGGGGAGAAGAGAGAATAATGCCAACGTAGTAAAATGTTAACATTTGAAGAATCTGGGGGTGGGGGAGTACATGGAATTCTTGTACTCTTTTTGCAACTACTCTAAGTATGAAATGATTTCCAACTAAAAACTTAAAAAAAGAGAATGAGATAAATTTTGCCTAGCCTCCCAATGTTTACTTTCTGGTCAAGACCTTAATTCATTCCCTGAAAAGAGGCCACTAGATAGATAGGACTTTAAGTTAAAAACAAAAACAAACAAACAAACAAAAAAAAAAACAAGAACTGAGGGAATTAGAAATTTACAAATGATATCTCTTATTATCTCAAAATACGAATGCAGGAATTTTAAAAATAATAAACTTTAGAGTAATCAGGCTCCATAATAGGGGCTGTAAAATTCTGCTGTAAACCACCAACCCTGTCAGAACAGAGAAAAGTTTCAGTCTTTCCTTACAGGGTGTGGTTGAGGTGAGTAGCTTCTATATTCAGCAGGTGCTCATATACAGAGAATCATGTAGAAAGTTGGTATTCAATGACGAATCTTCAAAAAGTTCATGAAAATGCGTATTATTAAAAAAACTCTGCAGAGCCAGCAGATGGCATGATGATTATCTTGCTAGACTCCCATGCAGTCAATCATGGTTTGAGTCCTAGACCCAGTGCTTAAAACATGCTTGGCCATTGTGTGCATGTGCCTAAGATCCCAAGAGGAGCATGGAGAAGAGACTGCGGTGTGGCCATCCCCTCTCTGTCTCTCTGTCTCTCCAAGCACGCAAATCTACCCAACTGCAAAAATCTCTCTTAAAAAAAAAACTATATATGAATTTCAAAATATTTTTACACCAAAATAAATTCATACATAAATTCATACTTTAATTCCATTTTCCACTACATTTTTGAAGCCCTCGCATATGACATTTTTAAAAAATAACTCTTGGGACCAGCAGATGGTGTAATTGTTACGTTGCTGAACTCTTACGTAGTCAACCACAGTTAAAGTCCTAGACCCAGAGACTTGAAACTCACACTGGGCATGTGTGCCTGCATGCCCAAAATCCAGAGAGGAGACTGGAAGAGAAGAGATTGTGGCGTGGCCATCCCCCTGGAAGGGGGGGGAGGGTGATTTCTCACTTTCTGTCTGTTCTCTCTGTCTCTCCGACAAGCGCATGTGCCCTACAGCAAAAACCTCTCTAAAGAAAAAGTAACTTTGGGACCAGCAGTTAGCATAATGGCTATGTTGCTGGACTCCCATGTAGTTTACCGTGGTTCATGTCCCGAACCCGGTGGCTTAAAACTCATGCCAGGCGCATGTGCGTGCGTGTCCAAGATCCCAAGAGGAAAACAAAGGAGAAGGGACTGTGGCGTGGCCTCCCCGCTGGGGGGTGATTTCTCGCTTTCTGTCTCTCTGTCTGTCTGGCGAGTGCACGCACCCTTTGGCAAAAACTTCTCCAAAGAAAAAAAGAAGAAAGAAAAAGTAACTCTCCTTACTTTTAAGTTCATAGAGTCCAACCAACCGCTGACAGAAGGGAGAATAATGGAGTAATGCTCAGATAATCTCATTCCAACAGCCACACTCCAGGAAGGCGATATTACCACCCCGTCCAAACTATTGAACTATAGTGCTATCCGAACTAGTCTTCCTCCCTCCAATCACACTACCTTTCCATCTCTTCAGCAACACTCTTCCTGAGTCTTCATTCTAAAACACCCCTTCCATGTCACACTCTTTTTTTTGGAGAGGTTTTTGCTATAGGGCACGTGTGCTCACTGGAAAGACAGAGAGAGACAGAGAGATAGAAAGTGAGAAATCACCCCCCAGGGGGGATGGCCATGCTTCAATCCTTTCTCCTCCATTCTCCTCTCGGGATCTTGGGCACGCACGCACACGTGCCCGGCATGAGTTTTAAGCCACCAGGTCCGGGACGTGAACCGCGGTCGACTACATGGGAGTCCAGCGACATAGCCATTACGCTAACTGCTGGTCCCTCATGTCACACTCTTTTAACAAAGCCCATTGAAAGCTATTTACAACCAAGAATCAAGGTCACAGGGCCAGGTGGTAGTGCAGCTGTAATGGGTACCCCTGAGCACACCTGCCCGCACCCGTGATCCCAGCCAGCTGAGACTTTGGGTAGCTCCTAGCATGTATACCGTGTGTGTGTGTGTGTGTGTGTGTGTGTGTGTGTGTGTGTGTTTGGGAGGTGGGGCAGGTATCTCTGTATTGTGGAATAAATAAACTTAAAAGAATCAGGTTCAATATATTACTTCGATTTCCAAGGCCTCTTACCTAGGTATCTAGTCTTCAGCTTCTTTTCCAGACTTGCTCTCTCATCAGTCTCCCTTCTGCCTAAACCAGCCACCATGTCTAGGCTGACCCCTGGCACTTTCCCAGCTCCTCCTTGGAGCTCACTCTCAACACCACAACCATCTCTCTCTCCTCGGAAAATGTAGTAATGGGAACTTGTTGCAAATAAATAAATAGGATGGAAGCCTTGCCTGCCAAATTCTAATTTTTTCCTCTATTTCTGAATTCCAAGAACCTAACTCCTATCCATCAATTTCCCTCCCTCCTTTCATTCTGTCTATTATCCCTGCTTTGCAGGAGCCTCCGCACACACTCTAATATAGTGGGATGGAGCTGTAAGAGCAAAGCGGTTTCAAAGGAACAGAAGTTCTTAAAGAAACATAAAAGCAAAAACAGAGCTGGAGAGCCCGTGTCTGGCACAAGAGAGGAGGCCTGAGTCTAAAGACACAGGCAGGATGGATGACATCAAGATGCGAAACTGACGACTCCAGTGAAGCGCTGTGCAGGGGCTTACTGCCGGGCAAGCTCGTTAGGAGAAGGTATCTGTGGACGGTGACCACAACGCACTGGGTCTCCCTCCACCTGCCTCGGCCCTTGCCCCGCACGACCCACTAACCCAAGGCAACAGCAGCAGCAGCAAGTCACCTACACCATACCCACATTCCACCCACAGATCAAGCTGGGGCTTTTAAAAGGCATTGAAAGAGGCTACGCCTGAGTTGGGATCACGTTAGCTTCAAGCTCCCGCCATCATCAGTCTTAAGAGTCACCTGGATTGAGGAGGGAACACAGGTTGTGAACCGAAGTGGCCACAGCATGGACACGAGAAACAAGAGCCAGAGATGTCCTCAGTCTTTAGAACACCCAGTCGGGCAGCTACACTCCTGCGCAGCCGGGCAGCAGAGAAGCCCGGAGTCCCAGGCATGGTGGGCATGGAGGCTGCAGCACTGTCACTGACAAATACGTCTGCTGTCCTCTTGGATCCACCACTGGGGTAGTGGCAGGGGGCTGGGAGGGACCGATAGCGGGCAAGTAATGCCACCAGAGAAGAGTGAGCTCCACCATAATCCAGTTCAAATCATTAAAATTATAATTAGGTAAATCCAAGCTAGTGAAATGTTGCCACATCTTCAAAATACACAGCAACTGAGGAAGATTCTCTATGGAATATGTAACTGTGTGACAGAGAACTAGATATCCTGAGGCCAGCAAGTGGCGAAGCTAAGGCACTGGACTCCCACAGTGTCGACTGTAGTTCAAGTCCCGGATCTGGTGACTTGCTCTCTCACTTTCTCTCTCTCTCTCTGGTGAGTGCATGTGCTATAGAAAATTAAGATACTGGGAACCAGCAGTTAGCGTAATGGCTATGTCGCTGGACTCCCACGTAGTCGACCGCGGTTCGCGTCCTGGACCCGGTGGCTTAAAACTCACGCCGGGCGCGTGTGTGTGCGTGCCCAAGATCCCAAGAGGAGAATGGAGGAGAAGGGATTGCGGCGTGACCATCCCCCCTGGGGGGTGATTTCTCACTTTCTGTCTCTAATGTCTCTCTCTGTCTGTCTGGCGAGCGCACGCGCCCTATAGCGAAAATCTCTCAAAAAAAAGAAAAAGAAAAAGAAAATTAAGATACTAATCGTAATCATAAATCAAATCTTAAAAAAAGAAATGGAGATCCTGCAGGAGAATGAAGGAACCCAACATGGAAAACCTCAAGGTTGGACCTGACCATTGCCTTCTCTTTATTCAGGGCCAGGGCTTCAGGATCATTTCAAAATATGTCCTGGAGACCATAATCTTCAGGAATGGCACAAAATCCAAACACAATATTCACAATTCAAGGTATTATTAATAGCTAAGAGATTTTGAGCAGTTTCCAAATCACTGAATTCACATAACAAGCCTCTGAGTAAGGTACTTCTATGACCCCTACTTTATGGTGAGGAAACTGAGGCCAGACAGATTCAGTAACTTGCTCAGAACCACACCGACCTTGAGAGGCAGAGCCCAGACTCAAATGCAGGCAGTTTGTCCATCTTTGCCAAGCCCCTTTCTGAACCTTCACACAAAGACAAATGCGGCAAAAAAGACCACGTAAATCATTCTAAAAATGGACCAAAAGTATAATATTTAAATGGTACACTTGTGGGTTCACTTTTATAATGCAGTCTAATTTAAAAGGTACTAAGTAATAATTTGTATTTTTTCTTTTTTTCTTAATTGCTAGAGGGCCGTATAGAAATTTGGGGTATCATTCCCAGATTAATCCTTGGATAATTAGTTTTTATTTTTCTTACAATATCCTTCATAAGTACTTCATAGACCCAAAAATTCACTGTGTGGCCGTGCCGAGTACTTTCATACAAGGGGGAAATGCTCATACGTAACGTACTATGAGAGGCGCGACCTCACACACCCCGCAGCTTCTGTACTCTGGGAGGTAAATCAGAGTTGAAGGGCGGTTTTAGGAAGAACATTGAACTGCAGAGCTAGAATGTCACAGAGTTCTAAAATTTCTTATAACTTCCTTTTATTTTTTTAAAACCACTCAAAACAAAAGGATTATTCAGTATAATCATGTTAAGTATTTGTTTTATAAAGGCTGTTCCCGTTCATATTGAATAATGAACGAGAAAGACATATATTAGTGTGTGCAAATATATACCTCACCAGAGAAAAACGTGTTCCACTTTATTCTTATATTTGCCTTCTATGTGTTTATGTTTGATCTTTACGATGTTCCCCAACACAGGACTTAAAAGAAACAAGTTCTATGGACAACTCTTGGTTTTTTTTTTTTTTTTTTTTTTTTTTGAGAGGTTTTTCGCTATAGGGCGCGTACGCTTGCCAGACAGACAGAGAGAGACATAGAGACAGAAAGCGAGAAATCACCCCCCAGGGGGGATGGTCACGCCGCAATCCCTTCTCCTCCATTCTCCTCTTGGGATCTTGGGCACGCACGCACACGCGCCCGGCGTGAGTTTTAAGCCACCGGGTCCGGGACGTGAACCGCGGTCGACTACGTGGGAGTCCAGCGACATAGCCATTACACTAACTGCTGGTTCCCGACAACTCTTGGTTTTAACATCACTTAAAATCTCTCATGACAACATTTAAACTGAAATCCTAAATATAATGTCATTATTTGTCAATATCGTCTTTTTATGATATGTTGAAGAGGTTTTACCAAGCGAGCTCCGGAATGTGCTGGGTACAGCCGCCACGTTTTTGGTCCTGGGAATGTAGAAATCTATGCTAACACTGGAGGGGTCTGAGTGCTCCTTACCTGGCACTGACGCAGGCTCCCTCCTCAGCCTCCCTGTGCAGCACCGAGAGAAAATAACGTTAAGAGTGGCAAGGAGGAGGCAGCATTAACTCAGAAACCCAGTCATAACACAGGCTGGCTGTGTGGCTCTGGGCATACTGCTTAGCCGCACGGAGCCTCCACAGCCTCGCAGAAAACACAGGTTACACAACTACGTTTGTGAGAAATGAATGGCACTATACATACATATAAGTACCCGGGAGGGAAGAACTCACACGTTCCTATTACCTCCTCTTTTCTCCTCAGAAACGGTGACCCTGGAAGGATAAGAAAACGTCTGTGATGCAGGTAAACCTGGAACTGTGGGGCCGGAAGTGCAGGTCCAGGGCTCGGGCAGCGTTGACAGCACCTGTGAGCTTGTGGGACTGCAAATTCATGGTACAGGCCCCAGCACAAGCTCCGGGGTCCTCGGAAAAGGCATGGTGCATTTTGCATAGAAAAACATAGAAAGTAGGACCAGCAATTGGCGTAATGGCTATGTCGCTGGACTCCCATATAATCAACCATGGTTCGAGTCCTGGACCCAGTGGCTTAAACTCACACCAGGTACGTGTGCGAGCGTGCCCAAGATCCCGAGAAGAGAATGGAGGAGAAGGGATTGCGGCGTGGCCATCCCCCCTGGGAGGTGATTTCTCGCTTTCTGTCTCTCTGCCTCTTTCTGTCTCTCTGGCAAGCACACACGCTCTATAGCAAAAAACTCTCCAAAAAAGAGAAAAAGAAAAACAGAAAACATGTCATGACTTTTCCGAGGACCCAATGAAAAATCAGAAACTTTGGAGATGAATCCAGAACACTGTTCTAATAAGCTTCCCGGGTGTTTCTCGAGAACATTAAAGTCTGAGAACCACTGACATAGAAACAAAGTAGGAGCGCACAGTGGCGCAAAGGTAACAGGCAGGAAGGTTCCAGGTTCCTATCTGGAGGCCTCCCTGGGCACAGTGGGCGCTCACGTGCCCATTACCTAGGACTGGCTGAGGCCAGGGGTGGATCCTGGCATCAGGGCCCTGTTGGGGTGCTCACTTGGACACTCGCTCTCTTGCTTACTCATGAAAGAACAAAATAAACTTTAAAAAGAACAAACAGGAGAAACACACAGCAGACATACGCAGCACCCTCTCCTTACCAGCTCTCCCATCCCTGACCCTCGCTTTCCTCTGTCTCTTTCCCTGTTGTCCCTTGAGCTCCTGCAACCGCCCAGCTGTGGAGATTCAACTTCTGGTTTCGCTGGCACAGTCCCCAGGCCACAGCTGGCTTCTACCCATCCTGGCAGTTTTCTCCCGCTGACAACGTGGTAACTGTCACATTCCTCACCCGCAATGCCACTCTGTCACACAGACATCTCCACCCAGGCCGGCCTCCGCACACTTGAATCCTGTGATCCTTCCCCACCTGCTCCAGAGAGCCAAGCTCCAAGCACCCTGCAAGCCCGTGGCACCTGGGCCGTGGGAGCACGCCCAAGGACTCTGAGTTCCTACAGGGCGCTTCGAAGGCTTCTCTGACAGTCGTCCCAGGAAGTCCAACCCAATGAGCTGTTCTGTTTACCCAAGAGTCCACCCCACAGCCCCTGTCCCTGCCCTAGCTGCAGAGTGCGGTCCACACCCCTCAGTGGACGGGCTGCCAGCATTCTTGAGGAGACCCATTGGACTTGGTATCTTTCTGGAGCGCTCGGGTTCAAGTCCAGATAAAGAGAGTGACACTCCTGCAAATGCTCTAAATGAGAATGTAGTAGGCTCCTGCTGGCGACCTACAAACTGGGAGTCACTGGCCTGGGCTGAGAGCACTGGCCTGCTTGGGGAGTCATTCCATCATCTACTGTGTGATGGAGTCCCAGGTCCTGGCAACTCGAACTCCTGCTTCCTTTTATCCCGGGAACAGAGCCCTCCAAAGTCCAGTTCTACCAATACCCACGGCCACAATTAGAATGAAATCATGGTCCAACTGGTTTGGCTACAAGAGACTGGCCTCCATTCCAGGTCTATCAGAACACCCCAGTGTGAGCCCCAGACCTGGGGGTACAGAGGGTGGAGACCACCATCCTGGCCACTACGCCTTGCAACGGCCTCTAAAGGGTAAGTCCTTCAACTTCTGCCACGGTGGACTCTGGGTTAGACACCAACAAAAGTTGGTACCGAGACTTTCCCACCATTAATAGCCAACTGCGGAGCCTATTCTAGATGTGTCAGAAGTCCTTAGGGTAGATGCATTAATGAAACCAAACTTCAAAGCTTGGGAAGCTGCGTGTACCTCTGACAGTAAAACCAGAGCAATGAAGGGTTGGAGGAGGAGGCAGAAATGCCCTAATAAGCCAGGTGATTAAGGTGCCACAGAATATTTAGCGATACAGAAAAATGCCAATCTGAGGTTATACTTTTAGTGAAGTTCAGATCAGAAAACGGTTCTATTTCTCCGCCATCACCTCCAGAAATATTTGATCCATGTCAGTCCCACTACTGCGATGTATGAGTGCTGGTTTCCCTGCACTGTTTCTAGCTCTATGTAACAATGGTTTTACGTCTTCGTCTATTTTAAAATGGGAAATTGCTTTTCTTCCTTTTGTATTTATCCTCCTAAGGAAGGTGCTTCAGCTGCTTAGCACCTCTTCTCTCTTCACGGGAAGGCTGCCCTGCTCTCTCCCATGTGGCTGTGGTTGGACCACTATGTCCAGCCCACTCCCTAGCAAGCATGTGACCAGGACTAACCAATCACATTCAACTCCATAATGATTTTAATGATATAAAATACACACTCATGTAAATTGTAAATAGAAGTAAACATATTTTTTAAAAATATTGGTAGTATGGATAATTATTTTAAAACTTTAATACTGCTGACCTGTCATCTTATCAACGACGATATAAGAAAAAAAGTGCTAGCCAGACACATTTTCAAATAGTTGCAAACAAATATTGCCAATTCTTTTTTTAATTTGCCAGAGGGCATGTGCACTCAGCATAGTGAGAGACAGAGACAGAGAGAGAAAGAAGGGAAGAAAGCAGCCCCCAACATGGGCACGGTCACTGCGATCCTCGCTCTTCCACCTCTGCACCTGAAGGGCTGTGGGGCAGGCATGCACACTCACCCACCAGGTGCCAGGGCTGGGATTCAAACCACATGATGGGCCATGTGGGATATGGCTCCCTTAATGACCAGGCCCCACATTTTCTTTTTAAAAGCCATCTATAATCTGCCGGTGGCAGTGGTTAGGGCAGCCAGATCCCTCATGGCTGAATGAACAGCTCCAACTCCTGGACCTGGTAGCTTGAAATACATGCTAGGCAGGTGTGTGAGTGTTCCCAAAATCCCAAGAGGAGGGAGAGAGGGAACAGAAGGGATTGTGAAGTGACCATCCCATGTGTGTGGAGGGGGGTCGGTGAGGATTTTCACTGCCCCCCTCTCTGGCAAAGCACACACACCCTTCATTGTCCCCCTCTCTGGCAAGCACACACGCCCTTTAGCAAACAAAAAAAATAAAAGTTGAAGTCATTTATATTCACTTACTATAAGACAATAAGGCAGTTGTTGTGATTCTAAAAGTTTTACAGATAATATATTTAATCCCTACAATGATCCTGTGAAGAAAAGAGGCAAATGAACTTACCCCAGGGCTATCCACTGGACCAAGATCAAAGCCATGCCCTAACCACCAAGTCATGTCCCTCTCACCTACAGTGGCTAGACTGATCAAACCTCCCCTCCCTCCATCTGTGGAGTACCAAACCAATCTAAAGCAGCATGGTGAACTTTATGAGCAGTGTCTCACCTGTGACTACTCCCTTAGGCTGTGATATTTGTCAGATTTCATCTGCTAAAGCAAACCAAATCTAACCAGTACTTAGAAATGTAAGAAAACGGTCAGCCCTGTAGTCCAGTGGTTAAGGGAGCTGGTCAACATGGGTGATGGCAGTTTGAATCCCCAGCACCTTGAAAAACATGCCAAATATGCATGTGCACATGTCCCAAAACCCAACAAGAGGGAGAAATGAAGAAGAGGGATTTCGGTGTGACCAAACCCCACTGGGGAATGCTTTCTCTCTTTCCCTCTGTGTCTCTGTCTCTCTCAGGAGACTGAACATGTCTTTTGACAAGAGAAAGAAAAGAAGAAAAGGAAGGAAGGAAAAAGAAAAAAAGGAGTGGAAAAAAGGAAGGAAAGAAAGGAGGGAGTGAGGGAACAAGAAAAGCACAGTGGCTTTACGAATGCCCTAGATGTTCCGGAGGTGACACTTTTCTTCAATAAAATGTTTGTTTGCATATTATCTTCTAATTACAACGCAATGTGTATTTACAATGAACAGCATGCCATGTACAATGAACATCATTAAACAAATCCTGTCCTGTTAAAAACAATTAATATGAAAACAACTGAAACCAGAACCTCTTATTAGCCAGACACATTGTGAATGAGTAATGACATCTGGGATCATACATTTTCTCTCCACAAAAATTTCAATTAGTCCAGGCAGCCATGGACTTAATTATTACTTTCAAATAATAATTTTGACATTCAAAAGAATGATTTAGCAATGCTCCAAGATTATGAAATCGATGCCATGTGTTTTTTTTTTTCACCCCCGTACATTTCAGTACTATTCTGTTAGCAAAATATTTTCTATATTTGTAATTTTTTCCAAATTTGTACTAGAAATTCCCAAACAGAACACTAAACGCTAAGGTTTTATAATAAGCAAGTATTATTTATTCAAACCGAATGGTCACATTTCACAAATTATTACATTATTTCTATAACCACTTCCTTTAACACAGACACAAACACCAGACGTAAAACTCCCTTATTCAGACTAATCAAAGACCTGAAAAACTGAAGACGTCAACTCACTATTTTAGACAAACTTAACTTTGTTTTGAAATCAGGTCGTTCAAAAGAAGGAAAGAAATGATTCGGGATACATTCTGAAGATGTCCAAGTGGAATATCAACAGTTCCAATTTTACGGGTTTCTGAAACCCTGGTCTCTGAAGAAGATGCTTGAGAACAGTGTATTAAAATTTCCTTCTTTAATCTCTATAGCCGTTATATTAATTTCATATTCATTAGTAGTCTGACCTTTCTGTTAGGAAAGGATTCAAGCTAGGAACATTAAAGTACACCTAACTCTTTTTGGAGAGGTTTTTCGTTTTTTGGTTTTTTTTTTTTTTCGAGAGGTTTTTGTTTTGTTTTGTTTTGTTTTTGTTGTTGTTGTTGTTATTGTTGTTGTTGTTTTTTTAGCTATAGGGTGCATGCTCTCGCCAGAAAGACAGAGAGAGACAGAGAGACAGAAAGCGAGAAATCACCCCCCAGGGGGGATGGCCATGCCACAATCCCTTCTCCTCTATTCTCCTCTCGGGATCTTGGGCACGCACACACACACACTCCTGGCGTGAGTTTAAGCCACCGGGTCCGGGACTCGAACCGCAGTCAACTACATGGGAGTCCAGCGACGTAGCCATTATGCTAACTGCTGGTCCCCACACCTAACTCAAATACATAACATCTTTGCTTTTAGCTAAAAACTTAAAGTGTATTTCGCTTAATATTCTAGAAATAAAACCTACCATACTTCTTGCCTAAAAATGTATATTATTAAAATATAAAATTATTAAATTTTAAATGTAAAAATATATATACAACTAGAAGAATGATAGAGTTCACTGCCCCAGAGTTTGTTCCCAGCTGTCCAAACGAGGCTCACCTATGGGTAACAGGACAGAGGCAGTAGCAAGTGACTTCCGTCTCTAGGCAGATCTGATCCATTGGTGACCACCGCTTTGGAAGGGCTGCTGAGAGGGGTTCCAAAGCAGCCGAGGGCCAGGAGCAGGATGCAAGTGAAGAATGAGGGGGCACGGGCACCAATCTAGGCCATTCCTGACATAGCTGTTTTGCTGGCAAAATGTCGATGAGTATGGTTTTCTTCTGACCCCACAAACTGTGCCTTGAGGCACCCACACCCACTATTAATAAATGTTCAGAAACTGCCAAGTTCATCTTAAAATAACGCCAATGAAACATAAATTTAAAACAAATTTAGCCTGCGAAAGTGTCACATTATGAACTACAAGGCCAAATAAAAGCGACATGGAAAAACGCTGTTGCTACACCTTCTCTCTGGTGATTCTGACAGTGACAGGATGGATGTCACTGTTCAATCTTGAAAGGAGAGTGTATTTTCTCATGCTTCCCTTCTTACTGCTCATTCTGGGAAGAAAACTGCATTTTCTCGGTTTTTAATTTATGGGAGGAAGCTGAACATTTACGGGATACTGAACGGCAGAACCACGCGCCCACACCCTAACGCCTTGGGCACCATCAGCTGCTGCTGAACATCAGCCAGAGCACACACCACCTGGCTCCAATCCCGGCTCCCACACTGGGGCAGGCCAGGAAGCGAGCCCGGCGCAGGGTCCTCAGTGCACTAGACAGACGTGGCACAGCGCCCCGAACTACCACCGGAAACATTACTTCAGTATTAGAACAGGCACAAATACTATTTGGAGTTTTTTGTGATCCGGCACATCCACTCGCCCAAGAGCGACAGAGACAGAGACAGTGAGAAATCACTCTCCAGAGTGGATGGTCAGGCCACAATCCCTTCTCCATGCTACTCTTGGGACTTTTTTCGGGGGCTGGGAGGGAGGAGGTGGGGAGCAGGGGAACTGAACACGCTCCCTGCATGGTTTTCAAGCTGCCAAGTCCAGGACTCAAAACAGAAAGTCAGCCATGTGGGATCCAGCTGCCTTAACTTCCATGTCACCTGCTGGCCCAGCACAAATGTTACGTAGAAGAACACAAAATTGGCCTGCATCTGTAGAAGAAAACAAAGACTGCAAAAAACTACACAAGGACCTGAACACGTATGCACATGCACATACACACACGGACATCCTCGGAGGTTCAATCTTCTCTGCATTAACAGTACCTAGGTGGAGGATCCGGCAGGTGGCATGGTGGTTAAGAGCGCTGGAATCCCACACGGCTGACCGTGGTTTGAGTCCCAGACGTGGCAACTTGTTTTCTCACTTTGCTTATCTTTCTCTCTCACTCTGTCCCTCTCAGGTCAAATTAAAATAAATAAATAAATAAATAAAGCTAAATAAAATAATTCTTAAAAAAAAAAAAAGAGTACCTAGGTGGAAAACTCAGAGAAGTATGACCTTACTCCATTGGTGTGAATAAGCTGAGGACTGGCATATTTTTATTTTAAAGGAGAAGTTCTTTTAACAATTTAGCTTCGAACAAAAAAGTAAATTTTGGGCAGATAAATTTTATACACTGTGGCAATGTGGGCCAAAGTCACATTAATCACAGCAATATTCAGCATCTATCAAGCACGTTCCAGGCAACAGGACCCCTGAACACCGGGCTTCACGCTGGCACTACTTGGCCAGGAATATCCCAGGCTGGGGCATCCGTGAGTGGTGTTCTAGCCCCTCTGCCCAGAGCGTTCTTCTCTCAGATTCTTCCTGGCTCACACGCATGCTTTCCTGCAACGCTCCCGAAACAGGACCACCCAGTCACTTCAGCTCCCCGTACCTTCCCTTCGCAGCACACAGACCTGGCTACCATCTCCTTATCCACGTTAAGCCGTGTCCCTGCTACAGTTTGCCCTCCATGAAGGCAGGGCTTGCCCCGGGAAGCTTTTCATGGTGGTCCAAGCCTTTCGGCAGTGCCTGGCATACAGTGGGATAAATAAATATTTATTACATCAGTGACTACCAGACAGCATCTACTTATTTAGAAATGTATGGGGGCCAGCAGGTGGCGTAGTGGTTAAGGTGCTGGACTCCCACATGGTCCAGTGTGGTTTGAGTCCCAGACCCAATGACTTGAAATTCACTCAGGACATGTGTGCGTGCCCAAGATCCCGAGAAGAGAATGGAGGAGAAGGGATTGCGGTGTGGCCATTCCCCCAGGGAGTGATATCTCGCTTTCTGTCTCTCTGTCTCTTCTGCGAGTGCACACACCCTATAACAAAAATTTCTCAAAAAACAAAAAAAAGTAATGTATGAAGCATAAAGATATCATGTATAAGGGGCTAGCAGGTGGCCGGGAGGTTAAGGTGGCTGGATCCCACAGGTCAACGGTACAGTTTGAGTCCCAGACTCAGTGGCTTGAAAAACAAACCAGACACCTAGAATTCAATATTTAATACATTTCTGTCAAAATTATAATAAAGATATTTTCCAAGAAAAACTGAATCTGCAACTAGCATATCTTTGACAAAAGAAATTTGAAAGGGTGTGTACTAGGGAAAGAAAGGGTAAGTTTAAGTTGTAAAAAAAGTATTAAGAATAAGAAAGTGATACCCAGGTTAATTAAACACACACATCCTATACAAAGCATAGTACTCTTGTCCTCTCTTATGTACTCTTCCTGTATGTAGATCCATATATTTACACATATAATTAAAATACTGGACAAAAGTAGCATATAAGTTGGGAAAGGATGCTTAGAAAAGAATTAAAACTGCTCTAGACTTATTCACAAAAAGGATAACTATACTAATTAAAATCAGAGAAAGGTAAGGTGTGAGTCTTACCAAAAGGCAACCACCAAAAGAAAGCAAATAGAGTATAACTTCTAAGCTAGCAGAAGAAAAAACTAATCAATCAAGTAGAAAAATAAAATTACAGAATAACAGTAGAAATAAATCAGAATGTATCAGTAACTATAGTAAGTGTAAACTAAGTAGCCCAATTAAAGATTCTCTCAGAGTAGAATTTTTGGGGTGAAGGGAGGCATTTGCCACAGAGGATAGCGCGTGCACTCCCCAGAGAGAGATAACCACTCCCCAGAGGAGACGGCCACGCCACAATACCTTCTCCTCCATTCTCTTCCCAGGATTTGGGGCCAGACTAGATTTTTAAATTTAGAAATACCATGTTTAAAAGACACAGATAAAATGGGGGGGGAAATAATAAGCAAATTTTAACCAAAAGTTGATGTCATAATATTAGATGCAATCATTTTATTAATTATTTATTTAATTTTACTTATATTTTAAACAAAAATTTGCTACAGGGCATGCACACTCACCAGAAAGAGACAGAGTAAAGGATTGTTAAAGTGAGAAAGCAAGCCCCAAGGTCCAGGACTCAAACCTGGGTCGGTCATGTGGGAGTGCACTGCCTTAACTGCCACACCACCTGCTGGCCCCAATGCAATGGTTTTTTTTTGTTTGTTTGTAAGAATTATTTATTTATTTATTTTTGTTTTGTTTTGTTTTCATTTGAGAAGAGAGAGAGAGAGAGAGAGAAAGTGAGAAAGCAAGCTGCCAGGTCCAAGACTCAAACCGTCGTCAGTCATGTGGGAGGGAATATAACGCCTTAACCCTCAAGTCCCCTGCCAGACCCTGATGCAATAGATTTTTAAGGCAACATTGACAGATTTTTATTAAATATTGAGTTCTAGGTTCCCAGTGTGTTTTTCAAGCTGATGAGTCTAGGATTCGAACTGTGCAGTTGGCCATGTGGGATCCAGCCACCTTAACCTCTCCATCACTGGCTAGCCCTCTACACATGATATCTTCATGCTATTATGAAATAAAAACTAGAAATAAAGTACGTTTTTAAATCTAGAAATAAAATAATGA